>JAGVVM010021429.1:0-50272 GCA_019149425.1 Psidium friedrichsthalianum
CTTTCGTGATTGCCGAGTGGTATAGGCAACACGTCTCTTTTAATCAAATCATATCATGCGTTGTTTCGCATTTGTAGGAAACTACAAGTAACAGACAGGCAACTCGGTACTTTGAGAACCTTACTTCGAATGGATTAGAAGGTCGGGAATCAAGGGATCCGATAGCATTATGAAGCATTCTCTCATTTGGATGTTTTTATATGCGATCCATATGCAAGGCTCTTTACCACTCTATAGGAAGTGAGAAGCCTCGACATATGTTCCTTACTGTCTGCATTTTTGCATATCATGCATCATTTCATTTGCATAGAAAATGGGATTAAAACTCTCACAAAAATTTCATTCATCATTTGTATGTTAAAATTTAGGGTTCAATTTTGTCTTTGAGCGAAACCTCTGCAAGCCTCCACTCAAAGAGGGGCAGCTGTTGACACCTAAATTTTGACTTTTTATTTGATCATTCATTGCATAAAAAAATTAGAGGCTAGGCTTGGTCTCTAACAAAAATATTTAATTCATATAATTTGCATTTTTAATTTCAACATGCATTCCCATTTGCATTTGAGGCGGACCGACGTTCGACGAACTTGATTCAATTTGGATTGATCCAGCAAGAACGTGAAATCAATCAAGCCGATATGAATTATGGACTTGAAGTCATGGATTTGTTGATTGTCGTAATTATATCTCCGGCTGCTTCGAGAGGAAAAATATTTGATCGGATTCGGGAAACGTAAAAGATTAACGTGGAAGCCAGAATTGATTGGGGCAATCTTTTAGTTACCTCAGAAATATTTATGAAATCAATTGAAAAGATACGTTCGTCACCTCGGCAATTTCTTTTCAGGGTTTCCTGCGCCTATAAATAGGGTACCTTACCACACGTTCAAGGGGGAGCTCAAAAATTCGGGAGATTATTAGAAGAAAAGGCTTGAGAGTTCTTGAGTGGAGTCCCTTTCCTTCTCTTCTAGTGTCCTCGTTTTACTCATCCACCTTGCAAACACCGATTGGTCTCTCAAGCTACTCCACCACATCACCGACGCCACTAGCCCGACGGTACCCAGTGTCCCGAACAACGATAGCTGCTGTTTTTGGGGTTCGTTTTGCTGCAAATCAAGTAAAAAAGGGCCAGATTTACCACAGTTCGAGATCGGTTTCTGCCCCTATTGGGTGATTCTACCACCACTATTTGAGAACGATTCAATTGCTATTTTGCGTACTTTTTACCTTGCTGTACAGCCACAGTTTCCTTGCTGTTCCACCCTCGGTTTACTCCCTGTTTGGGGCTGTTTGCACACTGTTTGGCACATAAACAGTGGTTGTTATCACTGTTATTTTAGTGCAAGTTTCGTGGCAGCACAGGGACAAGTTTAGGGCTGATTCGCTACAAGATCAAGTCCAAAATAGTACCGTTGTTAGGCCATTTTGCAGCTGGTGCATTGCAGTTTTTTTTTTTCTCCTCATCCATTTGCTGAAGTCCTCCACCGTGCATGACTTCTCCCCGAGCCGTTCTAATCCTCCAAGCTTGTTCGCAAGTTTCTCGTGAATTAAATTTGGAAAGCATATCTTGCCATTTAGGTATGTTTCCTAATTTAAATGTTCTGAAGATTTGATTGCAAAGTTTGATTGTTTGAATTGCATTGTCTAAAAAATTGTCTTGCAAGTTCAAAATATTCAATTGCCTAATCTGGAAAATTGCACGTTAAACTTGAACGTTGAATATTTTCCGAAAATCTTGCAATATGTCACTTGCCTAAACTGTGAGATTGTGATTCAATGTGAATATTCTAGAATCTTTGTGATAATCTTGTGATAATTAAAATACGTTGAATATACTCAAGGTACGCAATATATTTTTACAATGTAATCGATTGAGAAAATTTCCTAATTCGCAACTGCATACATGGAAATAAGTCTATCTATCAGGCTTTAGATAGAATTATTTTCATAGCGGGTATTTCGAATTTTAGGGTCGATCTATCAGGCTTTAGATCGAAACTTAATTCGAAAGAAATAGCGGTAATTATCTTTTAATTTTTGCAACTTGAATTTTAAATTTCATCCATAAAAAAATCATCAAAAGAAAATCCTAAAAAAATTACACCTTTGAATTTCAAGTGAGAATTCATCAAAGTTGCCAAATTGAACATTATTCATGAAATTGGTACCGAAAGGGCATTAGTTGAAAAATTAATGTAACCAAGTCCCGAACTTAAAATCTTTGGTTCGTAGAAGTAATTTAGTTCTCCACTAATTACTTAGGTTTCTAATCGACCTACCAAAAAACGATTAGTGGCGACTCCTCTTAAAATTCTTTTGTATTTAAATATTGAACCTAAGTTGCGAATTGGTAGAGCTTGGGAGAGCTCGAACTAGGTTAGTTAATTCACTTAATTAACTTGGTAATCCATTAACCTAAAGATTTCAAAAATCTCGAATTTTTAGGTCGCGACACCCTTACATTAGGGCCGAAAAACGAATTGAATGTAGAATTACCATCATCGCTATAGACATTGGGCAAACCATGTAATTCTATTTGGAATTATCAATCCACCCCTCAAAATCAAGGGTTAAATATATAATTCAAACGTACATATGGAATAGTTATACTCCAAAATAGAAGTCAAATTAGATGCCTTAATGTACGTACTCCAAGGGGACAAGGCACAAAGGGGGCATATATTATGAGCACGACTGTTTATTCAAGTGCAAACTTTAACACAAAAAAATCAAACAATCATATAACTAAATAACATGAGATATGCAAAGACAAAATCAATATGCAAAGTAAAGACAATACAAGATTCCCCAATTTTTGGAACCTACAACGTATCTTGCATATCCTAGAACCTAGATCCGGACTAGTTCTTACATTCTCGTTCTACCTTGGAATTTTGTCACCCCTACTAATGTAGCTAGGAGAAGGGTGAATAAGTGATTTAAAAAAACTTGATAATTTATCATGGAATTTAAACAACCAAGTTCGAACCAGTGCATGAATAGCAATACATTAGATTTGTGTGTATGCAAGAATCCAGATGCAGTATGTAGAAGTTTAGAGACAGATAAACTTGCACATGATATTTACAGTGGTTCAGCTTTGGATCAAGCCTACGTCCACTTTTCACATTGACAACATTTTGGTTGGATTCTACTATTCAATCATCTAGAGGTTACAATGAGTGATGATACTCTAGTTGAGAAATCGCACTGTTTTCACGCAGTCACTCTAACAAGAACCTCCCAAAGATTACAATTTGAAGCTCAACAAAGACAATGTTAGATTGAAACTCCCTTCAAACTTTAGAATTTTAGATTCTTGATACCCTTGCTCTGCAACGCCTTGATCTCCTTTTATACTCATCCACTTCCAATCCACCCATTGTATAGTCTTCAAATGATCAATATCCAATCAACCCTTGGATAAAATTGTTAAAAGAAGATTAAGTAGCCATTGAAATTGAGATCAAATTCTCCCATTAATTCGGCAACCCATACAACCTGAATTTGGGTTTCCATAAGTATAGTTCTTCGTTTGGAAAATAATCTTGTCTTTCTCAATCAATAAAGATGTCTTGCTGTCATATTTAATTAGCAAGACTATCTAAAATTAATACTTTCCAATGTGTAGAATCCAAGCCAGGTTGATAGCTGTTATAAATATGATTTGCGTCTGAGTTTGGACATAGGTCAGACTTAGGATCTAAGTATGAGTCTGATAATTCCCTATGTCAAATGCCTTGAGTATATATGCATCTCAGCTTCTAAGCATATCCAGGAAGCCTCACAAGACTAGCTTCATAATGTACGATAACATCAAGGAATATACTGCTATGGTCCATAGTTGTGTAATCAAACTTATAAAGTCTGAAGCCACAGACACCATTGATAATTCTGTTTCTTCCGAAGTTATCACCTGCATGCAGATAGCTAGATGCATTTATCAACTTCAGATGATGAGGATTGTTTCTTCATTATCAAAAATATGTTAGGATGTTTTCTTCAACACCTTCTTTGTTGTGGAATTTACACCAAAGTACCGCCACCAGAACATCATGGAAATCTCAGCTTCGCTACTTGAGAATTCAAATTCCAAATACAGGCATGCCCGCGCTTTGCACGTGTACCTAGTTATTCTTAAGCCTCAGTTACAACACGTCGCGTCATGTAAATTGTAGTCCAATTACAACATATCTAGCATCAGGTCCTTCCGGAGGACCTTGCTATATTATCATGGAAATTTAACAAATTCCAAATGGCACCAAAGGTTCAGAAAACAGAAAGAGAGAAAGAAAGAAGACAAGCAAGAAAGAAAGAAAAGCAGGCAAGTGACACTAAGCCCTTTCGACCTGCTTCCACGCATCTCCATCGCCGCAAACGTTTCGCCTTCCGCCCTCCACCTCTCGGCCACGTTTCGTGCCCATCCATCCTCATGCAAAGAACTTAACCTCTGAATCGCCGTCCTCTTCCCCTTATAACCCGTGCACGCTTTGTTTGAACATCAACCCTGAAGCAAAAGTGAACCCAGACAGAGGCAAGAAATGAGCCGGAGAGAGACTCGTTCACGAGCATTCTCATGCTTCCATGGCTCGCTCACGGCCACATCTCCCCATTCCTCGAGCTCTCCAAGCGGTTTGCCGACAGGAACATCCACATCTACTTCTGTTCCACGCCTGTGAACCTCGCCTCTGTCAAGCCAAAGCTCTCGGGCACCAAGTACTTCAGCAAGATAAAGCTCGTTGAGCTTCATCTTCCTTCGCTGCCGGAGCTTCCTCCTCACAACCACACCACCAAGACACTGCCTCCGCACCTCATGCCGACCCTCAAGAAGGCCTTCGACATGTCGAGCCCCGGGTTCGCCGGCATCTTGAAGCTGCTCGTCCCGGATTTGGTCGTCTATGATTTCCTCCAACCTTGGGCGCCGGCGATCGCCTCGTCATTGGGCATCCCAGCAGTCGAGTTCGTGTGCACGAGCGCGACGATGTGCGCTTTCGTCAACCACGCTAACATGAAGCCCGGTGTCGAGTTCCCGTATCCGGGGATCTACCTTCACGATCACGAGGTCGATAAGTTCACCAACTTGCTCGAGTGCTCTGCTGACGGGACCAAGGATCGGGAACGAGTGTTCCAGTGCTATGAACGCTCCTCGGACATGATCATGATCAAGGGCATAAGGGAAATCGAGGGGAGGTATATTGACTACCTATCGTTCTTGATAGATAAGACGGTGGTCCCAGTCGGCCCGCTTGTGGAAGTTGCTATGTTTGAAGATGGCGAAAAAATCGGAAATCTTGGACTGGCTCAACAACAAGAAAGAGAAGTCGACCATCTTCGTGTCGTTCGGCAGCGAGTACTTCCTCTCGAAGCAAGAAATGACAGAGATAGCTCACGGCTTGGAGGCCAGCAAGGTGAACTTCGTCTGGGTCGTGAGGTTTCACGACGGAGAGAGAGAGGCAGCAGCGAAAGGCAGATGCCACTTGCCAGAAGGTTTCTCAAGAGAGTCGCGGGAAGAGGCCTGGTTCTAGAAGGGTGGGCACCTCAAGCGGTGATACTACAGCATTCGAGCGTCGGTGGGTTCGTGAGCCATTGCGGATGGAGCTCAGTGATGGAGAGCATGAGGTTCGGGGTCCCAATCATCGCGATGCCGATGCACCTGGACCAGCCCCTGAACGCGAGGGTGGTGGAGGAGGTGGGCGTCGGCATGGAGGTGAAGAGGGACGAGACTGGGAACATCCAGAGAGCGGAGGTGGCGAGGAGCATAAGGAATGTGATGGTCGACAAGGCGGGGGAGAGAGCGAGGCAGAGGGCGAGAGAGATGAGAGGGATCATGAGAAGGAAAGGCGATGAAGAGGTTGATGGGGCTGTGTACGAGCTCTTGCAAGTTTGCAGGAGGAATTGGGGTGGAGAGAATCATAGGATTCTAGTACCCTACTGACGATGATGATGATGATGATTGTCCTGTTTAACTGGCACTTCGTCCTTAATAAGATGAACATACTAAAGAAGCCATAGTACAGAAACATGACTCTCATGATGAACATTCCTTCGAATCCATCTCAATGTGGTCATGTTCTGGGAGTTCCCATTAGTTGAAAATCCACAACTAGCCAATCAAAAGTCCAGCCACTTACGATAATACTCGCAAGTCGTCGGAGAAATGATGCCGCCAGGCGTGCAATGGGCTATCCGCGGGCACACCCCGCAAGGTATCGAAGCCATCGCCCCCACCCTCGGCTCCTTCGCGGCATCGGGCGACCTCCTGCACTTATAACACACCCTACCGGTCGGGACAGAAGCAAACTCCCCATGTCCATTGCTCCTCATCTCGATCACGTCGTTGTCCAAAACCAGTGACCTCACAATGTCCCCGATCTGCTGGCTCGAGTAGTCATCCTTCAGGACCCTGGACCGCCGTATGGCTTCCGCGACCGTGTCACCGTCGCGACCTTTAGGTTCCTGATGTGTTTCAGGCACTGGTCTTTGAGGAAATTGATGAACTCGGTGTCAAGGCTCCCTTGGTCGTTGTACCACTGCCCACCAGTGATCTCTGGGAGGGCTCGAACTCGGAGGCGAGGAAGTGCTTCCGTCCCTTGAACTGGACGTTGACCACCTCCTTGATCAAACCTCTGCCGAGAAGGGACTTGAGAGACTTATCGACGACGTTGTCGGGGAGCCTGGTCTCCCGCTTCATGTCCCTCGACCAGATGCCCAAGTCTTGCTTGCTCTGGATCAGATTGTAGAGTATCTTCTCTTGCTCGGTCATGGACTGAGCAGGAGCTTTCGAGTCCGGTCGCTTCCTTTTGCTCATTGCTGTCACTGAACACAAGATTATGAAGTTGTTATCTTAACCAAAGGAGAAAAATCTGCTCCCTCCGATTGCAAAACAACATTAATCTTGAAAAAACAGAGAAATTGTAGGAACCGTCTGGAAACCGATCACTGATTCGAGATTATTCTCACAATCCACCGTATTGACCACTAGAAAATTCGTACAACTCGATCAATCCACCAAATTTAACATCGTGAACCAGTTACAGATATAATTCTCACGTAGTACTAGTTCAAAATGGTCAAAGAATGCACAAATTGGAGTTCTGAATAATCAAGAATTTACAAGCACACAATCAGCTGGTGATCAAACTATCAAATGGGCCATAAAAGGTCCCCATCTTCTTTGATAACACGAGCACACTGGAAACAAGCGAGAGAGAAGATGGAAACCTGTTCAGGGGGAGCGATTGGGCAGAGGAATCTCGACGGTGCTCGGACTCAGCTGCGCCGAATGAAACCGCGCGACGCCCAAGGCGACGGAGCTCGGCTGAGGAGTGGATCGGCGACGATCGAGTTCTGCGTCGGCAGAAGGTGAAAGTCATAAAAGCCGCCCGAGCCCGTCATCCGGCTGAGGCTGCACGGATCGAATGGATTCGGTCAATAAAGAGAAAACCCATCGTCCATCAGAGTTCGCACGAATCACTAAACACGATACCAAGCGACAGAACCAAGCATATCATGTTCGGCGGCTCCGAGGAACGAACGGGAGAAGATGGAAGCACGAGGAGGAGAGATTCCTTGGAGAGGCCGACGCCAACAACAGTTACTGTAAGCGTGACAACAGCGCGAGCTCGCAGTGCTCCGCTCTAGAACCAAAACCCTTCCTCCTGATGTCTTGTTACCCTTAAACGATCGCTGGATTCTAGGTTTGGGTCGGCATGTCTGGGCTTCTTCCCTTTGGGCGAAGCCTGAAATCAGTCGGGTAAGGCCGGTTTTGTTCCCTTTCATGGCTAGGCAGGACAAGGCGTCAAGAGTTTTAAGGAGTTAAAACACTTAAATATCCCTTGAACTAAAATTATTTAATTTTCAATGCGATCGCTTAAATTTTATTTTTTGGAGAAAACTATAACTGGATATATATATATATTTTTCAAATTATTTTTACTTGTTATTTTTTTGCATCAATTAACCATTTAAAAGTACTTTTTTTTGTCAAAATGACTTTTCATTCACTTTCTCGATCAAATTACAAGAGAAAAATATCTTAGTTCAAAGAGCACAACTTTTCCAACTAAGACAAATCTCAGACAACTTAAAAATATAACAAGCTCCAGATAGTAAGAGAAATCATCATAATAAGATTATAGGTTACACACTCAAAGAGCACATCTATCCCTTCTTTACACCAAAATCGACGGCCCATTATCGAATTCATGTTCAATAATGAGTACACATCAAGAACTCCATCTGATGTTACAGTTTTATTGTTCAATAGTGCATGTCTATATTTGGTGTCTCTAACACCATTACCGAGCAAAGCGAAACCTTCCCTAGGTTCCTTTGATCTCCTTTAAAATTAAACTTGAACACCAATGAAAGTAGAGGAAAATGAAACACTGAAAACATACATAAAAATCCCTAATCTAGATTAGATCGGTATAGAAATCTCCTCAAAATGGGAGAAACAAGCTTCCAAGAAGACAGAGATCTTAAATAATGTAAGAAGAATAGGAGGGAGAAAGAGATCTAGCTCAAATCCTTTCCTTCATAAGGTTGAAGAAGAAAGCCTTGTGAAGGTGGGGGGAGAGAAGAGGACTAGGCCAGCGGGAGAGAAGAGAGACAATTTTTTAACAAATAATATTTTTTTATATATAACCTTTTTATTATTGGTACCTTCTACCCTGTGATTGACTTTTTATTCTTTTTCCTAATTTTTCATATTTAGTTCCTCTATTGAAGTGGCTATATTAATCAAATTCTAACACCAACTTTATAATTTATTGCTGTATACTATTTCCTAATTTCATTTAGCTTTTCTCTTTTCTCCAATCTATGCTCATTGTCCTGTACGTAGTTTACATGATTTTGGTACATTTTATGTTGCAGTTATTCACCGCATGAAAGTTTGGTAAATTGAGAAATGTGCGTATGGGGACAATGGACATAGATTAGACAAAAATCCATGGACAAAATTGAGGAACTTATTGAAACAATGGCATATGTTCAAACGTGCATATGGGATTAAATTAAGGATTATTGAGAAACTTATCAAAACAATGGAATATGTTCAAATGTTCATATGGGACTAAATTAATGATTATATTGAACATTTTCATGCAATGCAGGGACTAAATTAAACATGTACCAAAAGTTTAGGGATTATATTAAACAAAAAACTTAAAGTTCTTGAAACACATTGGACTAAAGTTCGTGGATCATATTGAACAAATTTAAAATTGAGGGAATCACATTACACATTAGATCAAAGTTGAGAAACCATTTGTGTCAGTTACCCAACACGTTTCATAGACTTGTCATCAATTAGCAAGCAACAAGAGGGATGGAACTTGAACTTTCAACGGAGATACACAACTCAGTGTGCTTTCGAATGTTCAAATACAATTGTTCACTCTCTAAATATTCATTCATCAAGAACAAACAAAGTTCAAATGCATCCTTATGAGATCAAATGAAAACAATAGCATGCAGTGTTAAAATGAGAATAGGTTTGATCACTTCTATCAGAAAGCATCTTCATATGTCAATGCACAGACTCTGCATTCTTGCTCAGCTCCTCAAGCTTCTTCATCCTCGACTTCTCACTCTCAGATAGAAGCTGATACAAATGATCACAACGAAACAGGCAGCGATCAATCACGAGGATACACCAACGTCATTCAAATCACAAACTGCACATGCGATGCTCGACAATAGAGGAGGACGACGATGAAGTGAGGAGAAGAATCGAAACGGGGAAGATTGTGCAGGAGTTGAATGGAAGATACCTCCATTAACGTGGCCATTAGTAGAGCCTTCTCCTTGCTCTTCTCATTGAAAGCTTCCATGGCTTCTTTGAACTCCTTTTCCTGATGGGATCAGAATACCCAGATGACAAACCGAAATTAGAACCAATGCTCGCGCTAAATGGTCAACGGTCCCATATGTGTCCAAGTAATTGAAAGGGCTTTCTCCGAGACAGACAATGCGGAACGAGGTTACCATGACGGAAAAGTTCATGCGGAGACCAGACAACGGATTGGAGAGTTTAAGGTCTGACCTTTTTGAGGCAACTCTGTCCGAGCGGCTTTAGCTCGCGAATGACCACATCAATCTTCTTGCGAACGGTCGCGACTTCCTTCCTCAAGGGATCTGCTAGCTCTTCCAGATCCTAACAGATCATCAAGACAAAGTGGTCGACAACCGATACTTCACAATTAGCTCTTAGTTCTTGACTAGTGTAACCTAACGGTCCGAAAAATGCAACTTCACCAAGTTACAGATGTACCGTGAGAATGTAAAGATGTTTGGTCATTTTCTAGCAACATATACAATGTGGCGCAGGTTTAGTGCGACAGAAGACAGATAAGTGCAGATAAAACTTTGGCTGTCGAGAGCTTATCAAGGGCTGACCTCCCAAATCTGAGCTAACCGCCTCGTCGCTTCCTCGGCACGCCCCAACTGAAGTTCCACTCTCTCCTTCACCTCCATCTTCTTCCTCGCGATCTCTTCTTCCCGAGCTTGCAAAGTCGATATGGCCAACCTTGAGATGTCCTCGTCTTCGTGACCTGGTCTTCATCCGCAGATGGCCTCCACCGCCATCGACGCTCCCGTGGCTCTTCATTCTACGCAACTGTAGCATAGCAATTCGGTCGTTTGCGGAGTAGTTCGAAGCAGAGGGCTCAAATTCTCTTTAGGGGGTCGTTTTTTATGTGCCCTCGCTCCGCCATTTCTTACCCTTTTGCTTCAACCTCTGCTTCTGAATGGGCAGAGAGCTTGCTTCCCTTCCAAAACATTCCAAGAAAGCAATGAGAAAATAGAAGATTAGGAACTCACTCCAAAATTTCTTGTGCCATAATCTTCAATTAAGATTGAGATTTAGGAGAACCGTTCTATATTCTTTGAACATCTGTAGGGGCAAATGGAAGACAGTATCAACAATCAGCAATGCAAACCATGCTGTCTCCGAAAGCAGTAAGAGATGGGGATAATAAGAAGGGGGTTTCGTGACTTCTCTTCTATATTCAATGTAGTCCTTGATTAGTGCTCAAACTCCAAACAATCGACTTAATGTCCTTCCGTTAAAAATTCTAACGCCAATCAATTGATGTTAGATTTGCCATGCCAGTGTTCACGTGGCTTCTAATTCAATTTTATCATTGTATTTGGCTAAAAAAAATAGGGAAAAGTTTGCCAATTTGGATAATGACGTGACAATTCATGTCATGGTTTTAGCTTCGAAATCGCTGACATGAGGGTTTAGATCCAAAAATGCACGTGACTGGCAATATCCTTGACAGAAGGTGACATTGAAAAAAATTTGGAGACCCCGTCCAACACGGAAGAAAAGTTCATGGACCGGAAACTCTTCCAAATAGGAAGATCGTGGGAATTTGCTGTTACCCTTTCCTGCGACTAGAATTGTTGAACTGTCAATTTGGTGTTGACCAACTGGGTCCATTTTCCAATCTGGAAAGCTGGTTTGGTAAGTCATCTTGAGGTGGAACCAGAAAGTTGCTTGGGCAAGAAGGGTTTAATCTCAAAGACACTTATGTCATCTCTTTTGCAAAAGATATATAAGAATAGACAACATGATATATGTCTCAAATTTGATCTGGAGGTCCAATGTGACAGATTCAATGCTCAATAGAACTCTTTTTCCTTAATAAATTCACCGACTATTATTAAAAAAATCGCACTTTAAATATAGGCTCCATTTGTTTCTGGAAAAATATAACATTTCTTGAAAATGTTTTTCGAGAAGTTTATTTTCACAAAAATGACAATAGTGGAGACTTGAAATGCACTAGAACATATTTTTTGTCGGTTTGGTAAGGAAAATCTACTTTGATTTTTCACATTGTCATTTGGTCGGAAATTATTGCTTTAGACGCCAACCGTCCTACAGGGTACGATCGGCGCTGACTCAGACAATTTTTGTAATTCTTTCAAAGTAAAATTTTAATATTATTATTTATTCTTTTCTCTTCTCTCTTTTTCTTTTCTTTTAATAATAATAATTATTATTTTTTATTTATTCTTCCTCCACTGCTACCAGCCGGCAGTGACCATAGGCGGGCTCAAGCTCGCTAGATCCCCGGAGGCTGGGGGAGCTCGCCAAGATCCGAAGCTTGCCATCCCGCGTTTGTCGCCGACCGTCATCATGGCCGACGACTGACCGAGGAAGAAGGAAGAAAGAATAAGAAAAGGAAAGGAAAAAAATGAAAAGGCAGAAAGATTAAAAATAAAAGAAAAATAAAAAATAGTTAAAAAGAAAAAGAATGTGAAGGATGGAGGGAGGAACTTTGAGGAAATCATTTTTTCCACTTTTAAATGTGTGTTTTTTATTGGTGAAAAATATTTTCCTCAACTAAATTATTTTCTGTGAATCAAATGTCAAAAAAATTTAAAAAAAATTATTGTTTTTCGTGAAATACACGGTGCTTTCACGTGACCTATTTTTTTCATTATCCAGAAGACATGCCCTATGATATTCTCTCATCCAATTATCTATTTGGTAAGAAAAAGGTAGCAAAAGTCTAAAACAGTAGTCACGTGATATTTTTCGTCTTGGCAGAACAGTACAAACTTGGTCTCTTAAAATTAAACGGATTAAATTTATCGGAAGAGGGATTGATTGCCGATCAAACTTTCTAATATTCGAAGAAAAGCCTCAGAGCCTCAAAATCGTCGGATAACTATGCACAAGTGTCATAATTTTCGTATGGTCCTTATTTGAGTGTCATTAATTTTTGTTCAATCACTTGAGTATTATAACTTATGTACATCGCTCACTTAGGTGCCATAAGTTTTTTTCGATGATACTTAAGTGCCATAAAACTTTTCAATCAATCACTTGAGTTACATAACTTTTTAAAAACATTCCCCACAAGTGTTATGTCATATAAGATTTACGGCACTTAAGTGAACATTTAAAAAAACATTGCACTTAAATGATTAACTGAAAGTTACGGCACTCAAGTTGTGACATCCTAAATTTTGCCTAGTTAATTAATTAGAGACAAATTACTTGACATTAAAATGGAAATATCATGTAATTAATTGAGAGTCGATAGTGCTAATTTAATCTCCAAGGTGAGAAATACCAAGTGATCACAGTACAAATATGATAACCGTAATTTTTCTTAATCAACTAAATGCGATTACGGTATTAGATTAGATATTGACTATCATTAATTAAATATATCAAGAGGTCAATTGAGGGATAATAGTGTTAATTAGACCTCTAAAGTAATATTATCGAGACTACAGTGCAAATTACAGTTTAATTTGGAGTTTAATGTGCATAATCAAATTACCAGGGGCAAATGGACATTAAACCCCCTCTATGGCCGAAAATTCCTAGGAAATTGTGCCCAACTTTCACTCAATTACCTATCAGGATCCACCATATAAGACTATTCATGAACACTATTCATGCCACCCCTAAACTCCAATGAGATTTCATGCATGAACATGACTTTTTTTTTTTCTCCACTCAATCTCTCTCTACCTCTTCTTCTTGTTAAGGTGACCAAACCCCTTCCCCTATTGTGCTCCTCTTGTCTTCATTTTCACCCAAAAACCTCTCTCAAGAAAGTTTAAGTTGGTGTTGAATTTTTAAGGCAGGTGTGTTCATCTTGATGTTATATTATTTTGATCATATGATTGTTTGATTGAAGCATCATTTGTAACTTGATGGTGCTTGTTGTATGTTGTAAATAGAGGTTACATGGAGTCTATGTACTGTTTATGGTCGGTTTTGGCAAGAGAGAATAGGAATTGGTCTTGCATGTACATCTTATGTTGCTCTTGTTCTGAATCTCTTATGACCCTTTGAGTTTATGAATTTTAATAGCCTTTTGTGGACAAATTTGGCCAAAACATAAAACATAGTACTTAGGACATTTTAAACTACAACATAAATTAATTTAAGAATTTTTAGAGTTCATATGGTCGACCAAAAGGTCTTGCACTTTCACGATTTTATCTATGCTGAACCCGAATTTGATCTGACCTTATATTCCTGTGACTTTTTGTTTATGTGAGCTTCTGTTAACCGAGATCAAAACATAAAATTTGAAGGCAACATTTTAAGCTATCACATATAAAAATTTGAAAATTTTGGGGACCCTTTAAACTGGGTAAATGTCTAATCTTCTGATTAATACTATACTATTTCTAAGGTCCCTTTTTTCTCTCAGTTCCATGATTTATTGCATCTTATACATACTAATCTGGACTCTAAATGTTATGAAAGTTGTAGATCTAGGTCTTATTTACAACATGTTAAAATTTTGTGATTTTTTGGACTGTTTTACTTGGTGAAAGTGGAAATTTCGATCGGTGTCCAGAACTGACTTTTTATGAGCAGCTTTCGTATTTTAAGGAAAAACCGCATTTTCATAGTCCAAATGAGAACAAAAAAATGTGAAAGAAATTTACTCAGCACCCATTGAACTATCAACCTGTGAATTTGCATGATTTTATCAATTATTTTGATAATTTTAATTAATGCAAACTGAATGTGTTTGAATCTGTTCAGTAGTAGTTTTACACTAATTTGTTGTGTTCAGATTACTAGTGTGCAAGTTATACTTGAAAAATTGATTCTCGTACATAATGAATAGTAGTGTGATGTTGCATAGTAATGTATCATGTGCATTGGCATATCATGTAAAGATCAGCATGCATGAGCGCATAAAATAAGAAATACGAATATGTCCATCAATGTCCATGACCGGTGATACCTCAAGTGTTTGAGATGCCCATTCATGTATAAGGGAAGCTCCTGCTACGTGATCAGGGAAGTCTCAGGAGTTGAGATACCCAACGGGTGTTCTTAGGAGTGCCATGCGCATATTTGTCAGAAATCCGTAGGCTTTGACGGGAGAGAGAGAGTGCTAAAAATATTAAATGGAATTCGAATTAAAATCAAATGCACATTTATGATTGCATAGCATACATCACATGAATTTCATGACTCATGATATGGGTGGTTATGTGTACGAGCTTGGGTGCTATATATTGGGTACGCGGATGATAATTTGATTGAGGAATCTATGTACCGAATGGTGGAAGAGTTAGATGATACATTTTGCTGGGCTTTGCTCACTCTTGTCGTTATTTTCAAATAAATAGCCATGAACATCCTACGTTGTTGTAACCCACCCATCGGTGGCCCAGCTGGTTTACGCTCTGGTCCTTTCACGAGAGGTCTTGGGTTCGAACCTCACTGGGTGCCGGTGATTTAAGCGGAGGGTCGTGGCGGTGGGATGCTGCGCTAGCCCTCCCGGAGGATTAGTCGAGGTGCGCGATCCGTACGGACGCTGGCCCGGACACCTTCGATACAAAAAAAAAAAACAAAAAAAACATCCTACGTTGTTGTATTTATGGAGTGCCATTTCATTTTAACTCCCGAACAGAAGATGTGGTCTCCCCAGGGTCCACTACTGTTTACATCCACTACACATTCATCTTATGGGTTGATATAGGACAAGGCCTCTCGCTACTTTTCATTCCTAGCTTAGTCTGTGAGACGAGGTCGTCAGATTTTAGGACCCTGGCGGTTTGCGGATGATGGCGATGATGGTGGAGATGGCAGTCATAGTGATGGAGGTGGTGACACCGGTTTAGAGGACCATAGTGATCCCGGGGAAGTGGTGGAGGATTAAATGGTATTGATGTGTCTCGTGTCCATGTGGATGGGCAAAAATTTTGTGGAAGATGGCGCCGCATAATAAATGGATTCTAGGAAGTCATCCAGGCTTAAGTGCTTCAAGGTTGTTTAATATGCAATCTAACTCCTTTTAAGGCGTAATGTTGTGCAGCATTTCGGTGCTAGCTTTTATGATGACTCGTTGATTTCCTTCCATTTGCGCTAATCTCGAAGATATAGTTAATGAAAATTTGAATTAGTAACGGCATGCCTAGGTGCTGAGGCTCTCGCACAAGTAAATAATTTTTAGAATATATGACTTAAGGGGTGAGCACGACAACACTTTTGCTTTAGAAAATCAACTTCTAACTAGAAGTTGATTTTTCTACTTCTTCTTCTGAGCAAAAGTTGATTTTTCTACTTCTAATCTAGAAGTTAATTTCTAATCAGAGAAAGATGTTCGATTTTGGTAACGGTTGGCAATTTAATTTTTGAAACATTATTGACACAAAATTTTCTATGAAAATCATTAGTCCTAATTTAAAATGCATGTTATTTGAGAAAAATGAAATGTAAGTACTGATGGGTTTACGTATAATTCTTCATCTAGTTATTTTATGTTAATGGGGACCAATTTTATGGAAAAACTCTATTAATGAATATGATGACTGAGCTAATATATCTAAACCAAAAGCACGAGTAGTTCCAGTGCTTCTTAGCATGTGCCTCTAGCATGGTTTATGTCGTAATGGTCATAGTATATAAACCTTCTTCGTGCCTAAATCGTCTCTAGTTCAGAGGTGCGTCATGATGCATTTAGTAAACCATGCCATTGGACGAGTTGGTTTATGACAAGCAATTATACTTTCCAACAATTTGGTCTAATACTTATCGAGAACATAAGGAGAAATTCCAAGTGAGTGCATTTGAAATTACATTCATAAACCCTACTTAGTACTTTGAAGGGTGTGAAGAATATCGACAAATGGAAACATACATGCATTTTGCATTCTCAATATCAAACTCCCTTGCTTTCAAGAATTTGATAAACAAGACAGATGACTTGATAAGTTCAAAAACGGCAACAACAATAGTATAAATTTCTTTGTGGGATTGCTCGGTTCCCTTCAAAATATTTGTAGGATGCCATTTAACCAACTCAGGTCAATTGCTCAATCCACTTTGCCATGATTGTGTCCTTGTGGAATGTCATTTAACCAAGTTATGAAACATTTATTTCTTATAATTCATTAAAAAATAATATTGAAAAAACACTTTCATGCAATACAAAATTTAGTGAAAAATTATTGTGACTTTTTTATTTTTATAAAAAATTATTTAACAGTCGGAGGAGATCGCCGCCGCTGCCAACAGCGGTGGCATTGACGATGGATTGTCTCTTTCTGATTTTAAATTCTGATGAGAAGTAATTTTTTTTTCTTCTAAAAGTTGCTTAAAAAAAATTCTAAAGCAAAATATTGCTTCAGAAGTAGAAAAATATAACCAAACGGATTTCTGTTTCAGAAGTTATGTTACTAAACGGATTTACACTCCAAATGCATTACCACGCACGCCCTAAATGGTTGAAAAAAAAGTTTGGCAGTTAAGTGAGCGAAGTTATGGCACTTATGCTATACTTGTTCTAAAACCGCATTTAAAGGACTCAAAATTGAGTGAAACTTTCCAAATCACCAAGTTATGCAAAAAAAAAAAAATTAATTTAAATGACAAATTAGCGTTAGAATCACGCGAACCGGACCGCCTCACCTATAAATGCTCTTCATTTTGCTCATTTGGGAAAGAGGAGAGAGGAAGAAGAGGAAAGGTCTCGCTCCCTGCAGCTCTATGTGCAATTTTTATTTGTTTTCAAAATTCTAATGCTTTCAAGGTAAATGCCGCATAATTCAAATGTCTCTCTCTTTCAAGGCAAATTGCTGATTATCCTAACTGGTAGGATGCTACTTCTGTTGCAATCGCGCATGAAAAGGGTTTATTAAAATCGATATCAAAACGTAATTCCATGGACTTCAAGAAGTTGCTCCGGATTCCATTTCGACTTCTAGTCACGCAATTGCGTCTCATTCAATGTCCTTTCCATCGTAGCGTGTCCTGCACATCACGTTTTCGAAGCATACATTCGCACATGATGTGGTCACTCCATACGCAAAAGTGATGGATATTTCTCTATAGCCAAGGTTGATTTCCCAAAAGGCAAATGCTTGATAAACGTGAATTAGGACTCGATAGGTGTTCTAGCACTTAATTTCTCTATAGTCAAAAGTTTATTTTCCTTTAAACTGCTTACGCGTTCAAGTATCTAATCAATTTTTTTTAAATAAATCGATTGATGGGACACCTCTCCGTTCCTCTTTTCACGTATTGACTATTTGGCACAATTCGAGTTAACACGTTGGTGTTTTGTCATGCTACTGCTCTTTCTGGTCGTGCAAGTTAGGGTGGTGCTGTCAATACGCATCAGCGACGGATGTAGTTGGGGCCTTGATTTGACAGACGATGGGCATATTTGACTTTCTACATTCATTAGACTTGACTCTTAATCGCCAGTCAAGATACAGTGGGATCATCGAATTGTCAACAGCAAAGTCACACCTAGCTTGTTCCAAATCAAATGTCTCTTAGAAAAAGCAAATAATCTTGGAATTCAAGAGAATTTTCGAAATGCAAATAATATTTGGTAAAGTATATTTTAAGAATGCATCTAAAATCAACTTTGACATGAATGCCATTAGATGAAAATTACATTTTGTAAAGCATTTTTACTCTCTTTCTTGTTTTAAAAAAAAAACTTTTGAACTATTTGCTCCATCTTCAATTGCATGCAGTCAGATCTAGCCTCGGGCCAATTGCTTGCAGCCAAATCTAGGTGTCGGTCGGCCTCGCTGTCGCGCGACCTAGGGTGACACCGCTTGGTCTCGTGCGTGACCTAGGTCTCGCCTAAGGCTGACAGTCGCTCGTAGAACCTTCGCTTGCGGTCGAATCCTTTGCCAACAAAATAAGGTTTCGAGGATATTTTCAAAATATGAAAGTTGAGCGAGGGCAAAATTGAAAGGAAAAAATTATAGTTACATTTCAAAAATACAACTTTCCAAATATCTCCGAAGCTACTTGAGAAATGTAATTGCATTCATCAAATTAAGCAAAAAAAAAAAAAAATCAAACACTACTTGCATTGGCCAAGAGACATTAGGGCGTCAAACCTATTCCAAATGCTGAACCAACCTGCACATTGAATGATAAGTGCAATTGGAGCGCTTATTAAATAATTAAATTGAAAAAAGTTAACAGTTTAAAAATGCATTACCTCTTCCTGGGAGTTGTGGTAATTAGCACTTCGAGATTCGAATTTTCCTTTAACGTATAAGTTTAACAAGTGACCAGACATTCTCTCGAACAGGACAATGGGAGATTTTGTGGATAGAGCTGCCTATTTAGTTAGGGGGAAACATCCAATGGTCCCATTTTTGTGTTTTTTTTTGTCATTAAGGTATTTATAAACTTAAGCTCCATATATTTTATGAAAAATGCATAATTTGAAAAATAATTTTCTAAGAATAACTATACATATCTCATAATCGTGTTGATAACAATTTATTTCTAAGCATTTTTGTGGATGATGATAATATTTTTTGTTCATTTTTTTTGTCACAACAAGCAATTACTTTTAAAAAAAATTTTATGAATCATTCTTTTTTTTTTTTTGCGAATGAAGTGAAGCATAGGTTTATAAAGCACACATTTTATTGTTAACTTACAATTTTTCTAAGATGAGAGTTAATTGAGCATTAATCCTCAAATTTTTTTTAATAATTATGCTTCGCTTGTTTCACCAAAAATAAATTTTTTGAAAAAATAATCTTGAAAAATGATCGCTTGAAGTAATTAGTCAATGAAAATATTCTCATTATCGATAACAATGTATATCTAAATATTTTCATAGATGATGAAAATATTTTTTTTGTTCGTTTATTATCGTAAGTGATATAAGCAGTCACTTTTAATGAAATATCTTCCCAACCATTCATTTTCCCGAGAAACTAATGGACCCATTTGTTTCGGATAAAATAAATGATTGAAAAAGTATTTTCGTAAAAAATGACCGCTTGTATCATTAGAAATAATTAATCGATCAACTTTATTTCATTATTAATAATAATTATTTCTAAATATTTTTATGAATGATAAAAATAATTTTTATTTGTTAATTTTTGTAAGTAATATAGATGATCATTTTAAAAAAATATTTTTAAATTATTTAATTTTCGCGAAATAAATGTGAGAGAAAAGATCATGATAAATTTGTCGGCATCGTGAAATCCGTGAAGCACGATGCGCATGAGTCAGCTACCGAAAGTGAGCTGTGCAGAAAGGAGATCGGCCTCCAAAACGCATGACTATTCGGAGTCTCACCGCATCATCTCCATCGCTCTGTCGAAAAAAGTAACAAAACTACGCTCTTGGTGCTGCTCATGGTGCTTCCCAGTCGGACACCCTTCATCGCTCGCGTCACGACGACCTCTCCGTAACCTCGCAGCCGGTTCGTCGACGCGATCGATGACGATGCGGATGAGTCTGTCTCCACCCTATCAGGTCCGAATCTGAAAGAGTCGAGAAATTTTACTTTTCTTCCTGTTGTTACGTTCCCATCTGCTTGGTTGCCACTATCGATTCAGCATCGCTGTGCCGCGATCGATCGATCAGATCGGCCCTTTTGGATTGTGATCGGTGATTGCAGTGCCTAGGGTTTCTGGGCGATTCGCTGACGCGTGCTACCGCGCCTCGATTGGTACTCTCAAGTGGATTCGATTGAACGAGGTTGAGAATTTTGAGTCCGCGGGGTTTGTTCGCTTGATCTTGATTAGGGAGTGGGCGAGCGAGGTTTCGAGCGGGGATCGGAAATAGTGTATTTTACTTTTTGAGGTGAGGGAATATGCAATCGAAAAAGCCCGGGACTGCGAGAGATTATCTCCGCTGGGGAAAACCACGAAAGGTAAGCCTGCGGTGAGTGCTGAACTGCGGGCTGTTTCTCAACATGGTGGTCTGGACGGATCGCACGAAGGCGATGATCGCAGGAGTTTGAACCCTACGGGATTGGATGAGCCTTCAGGAGACGGGGGAAGAAGTTCGCCGAAAAGAAGCGTTTCTTATTTGCCCTCACATGGTGCTAGAGATGGTCGGCTCGATTCGAGACTGGCGACGTCGGGACATATCAAGAAAAGGTCTTCCAATGATGTGGTCAAACAAAGGGAACTTGAATTGGGTGAGTTCATTGGGGATTCTGATGCTGACACAGATGATAGTAGACTGATGCACGGACAATCTAATGATTATGCGACTCGTAGATTCATGGATGGAAGAGAGTTTAGTCAAAGTAAGATCCTACCCTCTGCTCGGGAATATGCAATGGTGGATAGAAAAGCAGTAGCAACGAAAGATGGTGCTGTAGGGGAGCCTTATTGTGAACTTTGTGCAATGGAGGCAGCATTACAGAACACTGACATGCGCCGGTATGAAAGTGAAAGATATGGGTGCCAAGATCACTATAATAAGTTGCAACATCTTAAACCTCAGCAGCAAAGTGATGCAAGATTTCATTCAAGAGCTGTTGCTCGTGCAGCTCTGCCTGCTGCTTATTCTAAAAATCAAGTTATCACAATGATTATGGGAGGTCTTCAGGCAGTCATTCACGGAGAGAACTTATGTACACTCATGGGATTAGAGAACCCTTGAAATTTATAAATAAAAATTCAGAGAGGCAGAAATATGCAGAAACTTCATATGCAGGTGCTGATTACCAGAGAATGCTTACTGATTCTGGAAGAGATTCTGATATGGGACTGAGGAATATGCCCATCCACAGGCAGCATGGTTATGACACCCTCGGGGATGAGCAGGACTATTTTGATGTCAAGCCACAAGGACTTGCTCATGAGATTGATAATTTGCATGAGACGATACCTATTCATGACCAAGTGAGTGATCAAGTACAGTACAACCATGGTGAAATAAATAATCATGCTAGAAATATGACAGGACGAAGTATTGTTCGGGTTGCTGTGGACAATGATGAAGAAAATGCTGAGGATTATAGAAACTTTGAGAGGAGAAGTACATGGAATCATGCTACCATGGAGGACTTAACTGTTCCGAAGAGTTTTAAAGCATCAGATGTTTCACATCAAGGTTGGACACGTGCTGATTATGGTTCTACCCGCGCCATTCATAAGAGCAGATCGTCGCAAGAGTCTGCCTTTTTACGTATTGGCGTAAAGCAAGTTAATCAGATGTCAAAAGTTAGACCAGGATATGATATTAGAGAGATGATGACTCATTGATCCCAAAAGAGGCCTATTTTGATGCCTCCGTGTCCAATTATGATAGAGGCATGCATAGAACTGCTACAAGACTAAAGAGACTGAAAGTGGAAGAAGGCTGCAGTTATGAGTCTTATAATAGGGTACCAAAAAGAAAAATGTATGATAGAGAGGAAGATTTTGGTGGATATGCTAATAGAGGTTCAATGCCTGCAAACAGAAACATTTGTGAGTTTGAGGATCTAGATAGCAGCGAAGAGTTGGTTGAGGAAGACTATAGGACTGAGTTATACTCATCTAGTGGTGTAACATATGATTCTGACGAAGAGAGATTGAGTGAAATGGCATATTATAGACAAAGGCATCATCAAGTTGATGTTTCAGATGATTGTTGGTCATACCAAAATGGTTCAGAGCATCAACAAGTACATCCAGTGAGATTATCTGAACATGGACATAGATACTCAAAGAGTTATCTTAAATCTCAGCCTTTGAAACAGCACAAGTCACAGCACAGTTACAAGAAGCGATTTTACAAAAACCAGAAAATAAGGAAGAGATATGATGAATACAATGATGGCCAGCATTCAAATGATGGTAATGGATTAGAAGAACCTCAAAGTGCTGTAGTATCTGAATTTCCAGAGGAATCTGAGGAATTGAGAAATCAGTGCATGAAGCCTTCTTAAATTATTCAAAAAAGCTTAACACTAATTCAGGGTTCAAGGACGATACCTGGCTCAAGGAAAAGCTGGAAGTTTATTCTGTGTTGTATGTGGCATGAGGTCTGTTTTCCTATCCAATTTTTCTTATTTGAAGGTGGAGTATGTGCTTTATATTTTGATTGGTTGTCTAAGAATTATGCAATTGTGTTTCAAGCCATGTCAGCTGTAAGCGAATATCATTCTGATGGTTAGACTATGCTTAGGATGATATGATTTCTTAAGTCAATCAGCTGAGCTTCTTTTGCAATGCCAGTTTGGATGGCGCTGTCTCTGAGTCTCTGGCATCCTTTATAAGGAAACGAACTTCTCTAGGGCTAGTGCTATATGCTTTTTGACATTGACAATGGTCATTGTGACTTCTTACTTTGAGTGGTGTAAGTTAAGCTCTTTGAAGAGGAGAAATTGACGCTGTTGTAGTCAGGAAGGTTTTTTGGGTTCTGCTCTCCATCCGAGTCTCGTAGGTTATGCCATGCCATGAGTAAAGTGGGTCAGTTGTGACTTGCTGTCTGGGCACAATTTTGTATGTTGACGAGCATGAAGTTAGTTTTGGCTTAGTTCCATGCTTCCATATGCTAGTGGGAAACTATATTCATTTTCTTGCCAGCTAAATGTTTGCAAGCTGTTTGGAGTGGAACCAAAATGCTTTGGGCAGCATATAAAAGAAACTAGCTGATGGTAATAGTGATTTTCAACGAGGATAAGTTAGCATGCCGATTGGAGTTTTCTAGTTTAGGTAAAGGCTTTTTATCTTGTCCTGGGTATTTGGCCCAGTGGCAAGTGAGAAGTTTAGATCTGGGCTGTAGGTGTGATCCTGCATACAAGCAAAATCGAAACTGCATACGAGCAAAATCGAAAAGTTGTGTTTGGAATCAGAGTTCTCTGATTTTTATCTGTCAGACTCACTCACACAGTTCGGGCCCTCTCATCTTTATAATTACAGGTAAGGTGACAGTTTGAGGGCATAGGTTTCTCTTTACCTATGATTATGCATTTTTTGGACTGGTTATTCTCAAACATAGAGCAGAGGGAATGTTAAAATGAGTACCTCCTTTTTGCTTGGTTTGGATGGTAAAGGTACATGCTTATGAGCTTCTATGGTCACAAATCAGTGTGGACAGGCTTGAAGTACCTTTAGCTTGGCAGTGGAACTCAAATCTTAGTAGATCTGGTGGTGGTGTGTGTTACTCTACCTGACACTTAATCCCATATCTAGCTCAAACACGTTTGAGGACTTTATGACTTTTCAGCTTCCTGCTCAAACTAGGAATTACTTTACCAGTCTTTGAGGGTATAATTACAGCATCCGGAGGTTTTTCTCAATCAGTATTCACATCATCATTTTGTTTCCGTGTGTTGATCCCTAAAACAGACGTATCTCCTCAGAGAAACTTTGTTATGCCATTCTAGTTCTCAGTTCATCATATCCTTGTCAAGCATTCTACTTCCAGTTGTTATGCTGTTAAAAGTAATGTATATGTTTAGCTGATACGAGCTATGTATCTTCTCATTTTGTGTAACATCTGGAGAATGATTGATCTATATGTGACATCCTGGACATGTTTGTTGGAGAAGCTGTGCGCTCTCTTCACACTTGTCACATAGCATGTATTGGAGATCCGCACACATGTACGCAAGCATGCCTGCGCACATAAACACACCCAAAAGATGCTGTTTTCAATTTAAGGTAGCTTCAATTTTGAAATTATAGTTTTGCAAACACACTCATACACACATTCACCCACCCACCCACATAAACTCAATTTTCACACTTCACTCACTGATTTGTGTCAGGTCTCTTAGAGGTCTGCTTTTCTAGTATGATTTACAGGTCTATGGAGTGCATTCTGATGCACTACAATTAGTGTTTTCTTCTGAAAGCAGCTTGATGTTTTTGTGATTGTCGTTTGAAGGTTCATATTTTTCTGCAATATCTGAATAACAGCGAGGTGTTCTATGGAAGCTGCTATTAAGGGAGATGCTACTCCTGAATGTCTTCCACTACAACATAAGCTTAGTTTATATGTTTGATTATACTGGTTTAAGGTCACTGGTTCTTGATCACCTTTGTCTTGACGACTTTCTGCTATTTGCACATCATCTGTAGCCCTTATTTCCCCTTTTGGTTTTTAGTGCCTTTTTGCGCTTTAAAGCTTATTTTCTTTTGAGGATGGGTAAGTGTCTTTATTGAATAAGATCTGCCCCTTATTTGTAGAATGAATAATTTCCTCATGCTGGTACTACTATAATGCATTATATACTGCACTCCTTATTGAAAAAGTTCTGCCCCTGATTTGTAGAATGAATAATTTCCTCATGCTGATATTACGCCAATGCATTATATACTGTACTGATGAATTTCGTGTCGATGTCCTACAACAGCTCCTCCAAGGAGTTCCAAGGTACTCAGAACTTGGCAAAGCATTGCCTCATGTCTCGGAAAATTGGGCTGAGAGCTCAGCATCTTGGACTTCACAGGGCAATCTGTGTTTTGCTTGGGTGGAGTCTTGTGGCTGCAGACCCCATAAATTGGGTTCCAGAAGTGTTACCTGATGACATCGCATTGACTCAGAAGGAGGACTTGATTTTGTGGCCTCCCCTTGTAGTCATACACAACATGTCCATGGCGGTGGATGATCCGAAAGACCAGAGAGTAATCCCAAGGGAAAGGGTCGAAACATTTCTGAGAGGTTCGTGCTTGTGTAGATTTTTTGAGCGAGAACATGCTAATCCTTCTGAAGATGACTTCTTAAAGATATTCCTCTTTCTTAGTCACCTCCTTCGTGAAAAAGAGTTGGTTTTTTAACATTTAAAGTAATGAAACATCTAAACTAATTAAAAGAAAGCCCTACACATAGCATTTCCCTTGGGCTTTGTCTCAGAGCTTCTGATTTTTCCTGATTCACTCGTTGTGTGATGTGCCTGAGGTTAAGGCCCAATATGCAGTGATCATTCTAAAAACGGAATATTGACTTCTATTATGATTATGCTGCTTGGTTTGTTTTCCATATTATGGCAGGTAAAGGTTTTGCAGAGGGTAAAATGGTGGTTTGTCTTGGAAAGCCTGCAGACCAGAGTGTCATTGTGGTGAAGTTCCTAAACACGTTCTCTGGACTTGGAAATGCCGGTAAACTGCACGAGTATTTTGCTGAGAACAAACGCGGGAGGGTTGAATTTCAGAAGAGAACTACGGATCATGGCAAAGGCAATGACGGTGAAGCGCTGGGAATGCAGGGAGATGACCAAGAGGAGACCCTTCTCTATGGATATATGGGGATTGCTGAAGACTTGGACAAAATCGATTATTATTCTAAGAAGACCAGTTGGGTAAAGAGCAAGAAAGAGATCTACGATCTTGCAAATGCTCCTGTCAAATCCAAGGAGAATTAATCGTAACCGACCTAGCCCTCTGTGATCGACAAACTTACGCCGCATCATTGAGTTGTACTGGAATTAGAGTGCATTTTAAAGGTTGGATGAGGACCTTTTTCTATTGTGAGATCTGTGTATGACGTTAAACTTTTATTTTCTGAAACCAAATATGTTTAATGCTTCTAAAGATAATGTACAGGTGCAGTCACCTCTTCCAGCTTTGCAGTTGAGTCTAATTTATGTTTTCTTCCTTTGTGGTGCTGTTGTTACCAATGGATTTCAGCAGATGGGTCAAATTAAGTTAGATTACACAACAATTTGGTTTAATTGTTACGTGTCTAATTAATTGTTCAATGCTTGGAAGTCCAAATAGAATTGTGTTAATTGACAGGATTACGTGACATGATGCAGTCATTAAGACGTGAAAACTCCGACGACAGCCAGCTGCCGAGCAGCTAGAATATGAAAACTCTCTCCCCCTCTTCTCCTCCACCCGTTACTTGAAGGCTGCCCCAACAAGTCACCAACCTCGCATCAAAGCTCGATAGATAGAGTTTGGGCACACCTCCATACGGCCGCACGGTTGTATCGCATCTATGCCAAGCTCCCAGACAAAGCTTGCATAGCCATCACAGGCTCGAGTGGCAAGAAGCTCGCACAGCCATGGCAAGAGCTCCGACATCGCCGTAAGTTTCAAATAACGAAGCTGTTTCAAATACATTTCTCAGCTGGAATAGAGGAGGAGAACGTTTCAGAGATGAGAAAGAGTCACCAACCAGATTGTCACCAAAACCGGTAAAAATAGAGATTGTCCCAACCCCCCTCCTCTTCGAAATTACACTAGGCACGGGTAGTGTGGATGAATGATCACCTTTTCATCTGTTTAGGTATGTAAAATCCTGAATCTTCTTGTTAATTTTATAGTGTTAATACTAGCTATCTTTGTAATGGAGAGAAGAAGCTGCGGCCATTCTTCCACCGAAGCCAATGTCAAGCGGCGCCGGATCCAAGGTCTCCGCGATTTTCCTCTCAGATGCAGACCTATCGCACCGAGAATCGATCGTCTGATGATCATGACTAATGAAGGTGAGTTGAGAGACGATTCGATCTCGGAGGGAATTGTTCTTCACGAATGCGAAGAGTCAATTGATGAAGAAGAAGAAAAGGAGGAGGAGGATGATGATCCCGAAGAAGATCCGGAATAGAAGTGAACGTCTCCAAGAACGGAGAATGATGGTTTAGGGGATCTTGACCCGGTCATAGATGAACATGAAGACGCAGATGAGGACGAGGACGAGGGCGGCAAAGCCAGCGAGGAAGGCGCGGGTATTGGTATGGAGCGTCTCCCGTCGGATGATGATAGTTTAAGGGTGATCAATTGGTATTTTTACCTAGCTGTGGTCGTGACGACAAGACAGTCGACTTGATCGAGAGAGACGAAGACAACCAACCAAGCCTTAGATACTATTCTCACGACACGCTCCTTAACATCCAATTACAAATCTCTTAGGTTAAGTGAGTGCTTGCAAATGTTTTCTTCAAGTTCTATCCTCGCATGGATTTATCTGAATTAATTGGCTGTCAAAATTTATTGAGAAAATTTCAAATAAGGATTTAAAATATCCTTATTTTCTTAAATAAGGATTTGAAGTGAAGTGAACATTATTTCAAATATGAGCTTGAAGTATTTTTTTAATTTTTCAAATAAAGGCTTGAAGTGCATTTATTTTCTCAAATAAGAATTTGAAGTGAATTTTGTTTTGAATAAGGATATGAATTGGCCACATAGTCTCAAAAAAGGGCTCAAAGGCATTTTTGTCTTTTTTTCATTTTTTGGTCTTTGTTTTTCCTTTTTCTGTTTCTTTAAAAAATGAAATAAAAATTAAATTTTTAATTTTTAAAAAAGAAAAATTGCTGGAAACGGACTGAAGGCCGGAGGGCACGACTTCGTACTATTTTCTCTTTTGTGCCTGACCAGCACGTCCTAAAAACCTCTCTTGTACTTTTTTCTTCTGTGTTTTTTTTTTTTTTTGGCACATAAACCGTTTTGTCCTCTCTTTTCTGTCAACCTGTTTTGTCCTTTGAAGAGTATAAACAGCGGGCAAAAATCGCGGCTTTTCCCTTTCATCTTCCTCGTCACGTCATCTTCAACCTCTCGTTCGAGCTCCAACCACGCCTTTTCAAGTTCAGTTCTTCACCAAACTCAAATCTCCTTCTTCTTCTTCTTTTTTTCATTTCAATGGCGCCCAAAAAATACAGGCAGCCCTCCCGCCTTTGGCCACCTCGGCGAGGGCCGGCCCTCATCTCTCACCGGCGATGTCGCCCGCCCCTCACCAACTCGTCTTGAGGCCAAAAAAAAAAAAAGCTATGCCATTCGGGACATTATTCTAAATAATTTCTACTTTGAGCCTTCATTTTAAAAAAACGAAAACACTTTAGCCCCTTATTTAGAATTTTCTTAAATCTATGGTTATACACATGCAAATTTACAAGGGAGTGGATGAGAGAGATTTAAGCTTTTTTCAATTTGAGAAATCTTATGAACTAAATTATAGCCGTCATGTAAATTTTAAAAATTTATCAACCGATATGACGCATTCGAAACAAGTTTTCAATGTCGCAAAAATCTTTTACAAACATATGACGAGGGAATTGAGTATTTAACCGGTCATGTTTTTTAAAATTTTCTAAGGCCGTGCTTCTGATTATGAGTTACAACATGATTATTGCTCTTAGAGACAAACTATGTAATTAATCCCAACCCTTTCTTTATTTAAATCTTACTAAAACAATTCCAAAGATATACCCATATTATTATCATATTTCCAAAATAAAAATTCATGACATTTTGGCCTCCTTTTTTTTTAGGTCATTTCACTCATCTTCTTCAAGAGATTTCTCTTGGAGTAAAATGGTAAATTAGTAAAGGACCAAACATTGAAGTGAAATCTACAAGAAGATGGGTAAGAGTCTTCTTGAACTGAATTTTCATAAGCATCGAATGCAATGCTTTTTGACTCCATAAACATCATGATGGCCTTTTGAAGGGGCACGTGTACTCTACAGCTACCCCATATTTTTTAGGGTTTTTTTTTTTTTGTCAAAAAGAAGCTTTTGTAGGTTTAAAAGGTCAAGAAAGGGCAAAACTGGTTGAAGGAATGAATAGCCAGTAGATGCCATGAGAGCTTTTAGTTGCGATGGCATTGTCAAATTCATTACCATCTCTTTTGTCACATCAAGCTTCTCGTTCTTTTAGGAGTGAACAAATCGATTCGCTTTACACCTAATTAAAAAGCCATTTGAATCTAATGGATAAAGTCATTAAATCAGTCTGTTGTGATCTCTACGGGCTTAAAAAAAACATAAAATTAGGCTAGTAAATTGGGCTGATTATTGCATTAGGGCTCAGTTTGTTTCAAAAAAAAAATGAGCACTTTGAAAAATATTTTCCAAAAAATGATCGCTTATATAGTTGATAAAAATGAATGAACAAAAAATATTTTTCTTCTTTACCCAAATATTTACATAAAATGTTGTCAGTAGCGAAAACATTTCTTATTGGCTAATTATTTCAAGTGATAAATGTGATCATTTTTAGGAAAAATATATTTTAAAAATCACTATTTTTCGTGAAACAAACGTAGTTTATGATGATAGACACTTGCAATCACTTCGCCGCTTAAATTTTGACAAGCAAAATACGGATTTACAGAACTAACTCGCGGAGAGCGATGTGGCACACTAAGCGTGTGATCCATATTAAAGTACCAAATCGATTTTTTCCCAAATTACTTTATGTACTCGGAAGCCTGATCATCGATGGATTTTTCTCTTGCCCTAATTGTCGCTTTATATACTAGTCCCATGCGGTGCACGCGATTGTTTCTTATGATTCGTGAATATATTCACCCTCCTACACACATTATATCCGGGCAACCACTTCATCTTTTTGTAAATCCAGCGATAAGACAAATACTCAAATGCACATGAGCAAAAATATGATGAACCTATTATCAAAAGATGAATGGAAATATCTTGAAGAATGGAATTTGGTGACCAATGTGAACCATCAAAATGAAATCAAAACATGAATTTTGTTAAGGATATGATTTGCGTGACTCTCATTTAAATTATTAGTTTCATATGAAAATTAGAATACAACAATGCCGAATTTGCGTATTTCGAGTTAGCTTAAACTTGTAATTAATTGCAGAACCCTAGTAAGTTGCCAGTAAAGTTTTTAAGACTCCATTTGTTTAGCTAAAAATGAAAGGTTTGGAAAACATTTTCCTAAATCGTTATTGATAATGAAAATATTGTTCATTGGTTAATTATTTCAAGCAATACAAGTGACCATTTTAGGATAATGTTTTTCAAATCTTTTATTTTCTGCGAAACACAAACAAAGCCTAAATAAAATTATCAAAGACAAAAAGCGAAGTGTGTGAATTGAGGACTCTGCATGTATATAGAATATAAGAACTCCTAAATAAAATTTGTAGGATGACTGTTTCGATTAATCGAGACGACGACTAGATGCATACTGAGAGATTGCGATTATGTTCAACAACATAATTTGATCGTTTATGTAACCTACGGTTCTGCACCTAGATTAGATTCCGCTTTTTCTATTTCTATATTGTCGCCTCTAGATGTAATTTTCCTTTTGGTGAATACAACATAGTCCTTTTCACTAGTAATATGTTATATTGCCAAGGTTATTGCAATTAGAGGTTATTGAAGTTATCGCAATTAGACGACCGTTTCATATCAAATGAGAAATGGAATAACGTGCTAGCTTGCTGCAAACGTGAACCAATCTCCAAGCACATAATAAAACTTGGCATCATCCACATTAGGAAAAGAATTATAACATTTGACAAATGTTCATAACTTTTCTGAATCAAATAAGACTTTAATACACTCGTGTTTATTTGAAATATAATATTCGTCGAAGTTTGAGTTTAAGTTAACGGAAAGACTCAACCAAGTCTTGAAATTTCTATATGAGAGGATTTAGTACAACCAAGTGCCTCAAAATTACGAGGATGCATAGACTACTTTAAGGTTCGGAACAAAACCTAACATTATGAATTTTACGAAGAAGAAAAACTACATTTTTACACTTTTGTAACCTATTTAAACAAATTCACACAAATTAATCAATTAACTAATCCCACTCCCTTTCTTTTAGGTGCATCAAACCCGTGATTGTGTCTTTCCCCAAATGATAGAGAAAGTAGAAAGGCAAATCCTAAGAACGAGCAGGGAATAGCATTCAAAAAGATGAAAAGAATAAAGGGGGAAAGGGCTAAAGGGGAACCAACAATATCTTTTAGTATCAATTCAGCCTCAGAAAATCTATTTAAATATGCTTGAAAACCAGGGAACCGACTCCGAATAAGTTCATTCGAGGCTTAGGATAACATTGTGATCAATTTTGAGCGTTCACATATATAATGCCTCACTAAATGTTCTTTTGGATAAGTGTATTGAAAGCCCTAAAAAATTCATCATGAAAATATAATTGAGCTCTAAAATTTTTTAAAAAATGCAATAAAGTCTTATAACTTGCTAAATTGATGAAATCAAATCTTTTAATTAACTCCGTTCAACTTGACTATCAAAAAATACTGACATGACTTTTTTTTTTGTTTTCTCCCTCCTACGTCACACTGGGCCTGCAGGGCCTTTGTTGCAACCTCCCCACCATCGTTGGAAACGGATGATGATGGTGGGGTGATGGGCGGCGGCCCTTGCCAATTGAAGAACCTGGTCAAATTTGGTTGCCCTTGCCTATAGTCAACGAGGGTCACCGACCACTGGCTGGGGTTTGGCAACCCCCACTAACCATTGCCCCACCAAAGCTAGCCCTTTCCGATGCTACGGGGGCAATGCCGATGAGGGCCTTGTTGACCTCACCTGCTTTTCCATTTTTCTTTTTTTTAAAAAAAATTGCTTTTTTAAAATTAAATTGAATTTGGGTTAAAAAATTAGATTATGATCAAAACAACGTCGTTTTAGTCACATGTAAAAGAGAGAGAAAGTCGCATCAGCATTTTTCATCAGTCAAGTTGAAGGGAGCTAACTAAAAAACATGATTGCATCAATTTAACAAGTTGTAGAATTTTATTGCATTTTTTTTTGAAAATCTTATGACTAAATTGCACTTTAATGATAAGTTTTAGAACTTTTAGTGCAATTATCCTGTATTCTTTTAGTGATGGAGGAACAAATTTATGTTTGCATGGACTAGCCACACTACAAGGTTAGTAGGTCGGATTCACTAATGATAGACGTAATCTTGGTGTTACTATGCATAATAACTTACCGGCAAAAGGCTAGAAACAGTTGGACAGTATATCCCAAATAATCATCACTTGTCTTTAATATATATGGCTATCTCATAAGAATCCAGGCGATATCAAAAGAGATTACGCATGCGTAGAATTTGAAAAGTTTATGCAATGCCTTGACACCCCTTGTCCTGAACGCACCAACAGTGCCAGTCAAATGCCTTCATAAACTAATCCAAAAGATCTTGGCTGGACAACATGTAATGACAACAATCATATGATCTTGACTTTGCCCTAATCCGCCTTAAAAAAGGGAATTAACGAATGTTTCAATCCAAATGCCGCACAGTATCCAAGATATGTTATGCTTTGATGGTGAGATTTTTCAATTTCAATAGCATTAAAGTATAATTGGCCAAATTTAGGGCACCCCCACTTGGCCCACCTATAGGAAAAAAGGCAAATGAAGATAGGGAAAAGGCTAGAAATAAAATGTTAAATTACATTGGTGGTGTGGAATTAAGATAATTAGCTAGAATTAGTATCCAGCTATTGGGCCCACACGTGGGTCCTCGCCACACGATAGCAAGCCACGTGCCATAGCTTGAATTTTGCAGGCCATTCCATTCCCATTCCCTCTCTCTTCAAAAGCCTCTTTATCTCCATTGATTGCTCACTCGCTCTCAACATAGTTCAATTCAATTGTAATCTCTCCGCGCCTCTCACCATTCAAGTTCCATATCTCTACTGGCGGGGTGGCCTCATCACCACCTATGGCCACCGCTCCGCCGGCTGCGTTCGACGCCTCGACCGACACGAACCGACCATGCACCGAAGACTCAGCCGATGACCTACGGAGCCTCAGCTTCAATTCTGCCGCGTCGGCGGTGGATACTGTAAAGCGTAGCCCGAGCTCGGGGTCCGAGACGATGTGGACCCCCTCGACCGTCGTCTCCGCCTCATCCGTCAAGCCCCACGCGCACACGCCCTCTGACGACCCGCGCTGGGACGCGATCCGGCGTGCGATGGAGGCCCGCGACGACTCCAAGCTCGGCCTGGGCGACCTCCGGTTCATCTACCGGCTCGGGAGCGGCGACATCGGGAGCGTGTACCTGGTGAAGCTGAAGGGCGGCGGGGAGTGCATGTTCGCCGCCAAGGTGATGGACAGGAAGGAACTGGCCGGCAGGAACAAGGAAGGCCGCGCCGAGGATAGAGAGGGAGATCCTGGAAATGTTGGACCATCCCTTCTTGCCCACTCTCTACGCACGCTGGATTGCCCGAGGTGGTCTTGCTTGCTGACCGAGTTCTGCCCCGGCGGGGACCTCCACGTCCTCCGGCAACGGCAACCAGAGAGGCGGTTCGGCGAATCGGCTGTCCGGATACGTCAAAACTCGTTATAAATTCACGTCGTCAACGTGATCTCTCGACCTCTCCAAAATGTCTGAACACCCCAACACAATCCCAGAAATGCAACTTCATTACAACTCGTTTCGATTTGAATTTGAATTATTCTTTGTTTTCTTGGCATTATTACGAAAGAGCGTGATGAGCGAAAGATGATGAACAATCAAGGGGAGGTCCACAAATAAATGAATTAAGTCGTGTCTGTCGTGCACTGTGAATCATAATAAATGCCACCATCTGACCCAGTAAGGTTAGCTCGTCTCTCCTACTGCAATGATTACCCCTCTATTACCAGTTTTGGTGAATCTTCAGACGAATTATTTGGTCCTTAGTACCAACTTTCTGCCCTAAAGTTTTGTTTTCAGAACAGTAATTTTGATTTGCCCAAAAAAAAGAAAGTTGATTTCCATATCTCTTCAATCTATGAATACCAAGTTCACCGTGTCATTGATTTACCAAAATCCTTAAAAAAAGATTTTTGTTGGGGTTTTGTTCAAGAGACCCCTACTAGGGCACTCTTTAACAGTACATGTTATGGAACTATTGTTATTTTGGATGCACCGATTACTCATAACAGGAGAGAGACATTGCATTAGAAATAGCAAAAATCCTTATGCTAATCACATACCATAAATGATGAAGCACGAGCGATTTGCATTAGGGGATATGCAACCGGACAGGGTTTATCCGAAACCCGAATTGGACCACTGAAAAATAGGTCCTCGAATCGCTTCCGCGTTCAAACCGGCTAGAGAATCGGTTCTAAATTTTTGGGAACCGTTTGGAATCAGGCTGGTTCTCAGTTCCAGGACCTAGGGACCGACTGGTTTTTGGAATCGATTTTTAGCTACTATTAAAAAAAAAAAAACCTAGATTGGCTCGCTTCATCTCCTCTGTTTTGGGTGGTTGTAATTTCTATTGCTTATATTAGAGATTGTTGCATTTCGGGATAGTGAGTTTTATTATCCATCTTTTATTTTGAATTGTTTCATTGTTACTCATATTATTTTGCTGAAAAAAATCAAGTAAAAAATAAAATAAGAAAAATAGGCTCTTGGTAACCTGGAACCAGATCGAAAAATAAGATACATTCCAAAATAGGTTTCAGGACAAATATGATAGGTTTCATATTCTCAAAATTTGAAATCGGTTACAACGGGATCGGTTTTAGGGTTTAGGTTCAGAACCTATTCACCCAACCCATGCTCACCCCTAATTTGCATTTCATTTATTCAGCCAACATTTTATTCTTCAATTAGACGGACGGAAAATGTGATTTTATCTGTAAAATGACCTAATATCTCTAGGGAAAAGAAAAACAAGATACATTCAATGATCGATATACCTAAGCTTTGATCTGGCCTAAAAAGTATTACTTTAGCTTTGATATTTTTATTTTTTATAGAAAAAAAATCCCTTCTACGGAGCTTTTGCAAGCCTCCCAAAATGAGATTTGTGTCTTTAGAATTAGGTGGATTGAAAGTTTTTTTTTTTTTTTTGTGGTTGGATTGTGTGAGGGCCACTCAAATGATCAGACATTACAGATTTGAACTGGTAATTATGCCATGTACTGACTTTGCATGGCGTGACAAAATACACAGACAAAACATTAGTACTCTTTGCCCCTTAACAACCCCCCTCCTCCTCCTCTCTCTCTCTCTCTCTATATATATATATATATATATATATATATATATATATATATATTGAGAATACTACTAATTAAAGTTTTTGATTTCTTTATTTCGTCCTTACAAAGTAGGAAATTTCTCTTTTGTCACGTCCTAGACTTCACCACTTGCTCACTTTTTTCACTTTTGCTGGGGAGGGGGCCATGATTTTGGATTCTTCTTACATCATTCCCAGGCTTTTTTCATCTCTCAGAAATGACATGCCACAAAGAGAAGAAAAAACGTAATCGAACGGGGGCCCCTCGATTCAACATCTGTCCTTGGCCTGCCTCTGACGTTCATGATGCAACCCCCACATGGACCCACCTCGGTTCATGATTATTGTCATTACCCCCCATTCTCGAACGTGTGCAGACATCCTTCCCTAGACTTAGAATTCTATGTATCTCTTTGTCTGTACTTACGATGTGAGTCAGTTTTTTAAGATTTCTCGTTCATCCTTTTTGAAATAGGTTCTATGCGTCGGAAAGTGTGGTTGCGCATTGAGTACCTACACATGTTGGGGGATCATCTACCGCGTCTTCAAGCCCGAAAACGTCCTCGTCCGGTCGGACGGCCACGTAATGCTCACGGACTTCGACCTCTCGCTCAAGAGCGACAACCCACGTCGCTGCACAGCTCGTCTCCGATCAAGACAACCCCGCCGGTGGCGACCAGGCCGAGCCCCCTCCTTTCGCGGACTCGTCATGCATCATCCCCAGCTGCATGGTCCCACTGTGCCGTGCCTCCACCCGAGGCGAGGCGCAAGAAGAAGCCCGGCCCCCGGGGAGCCTCGAGATCGTGGCCGAGCCGACGGTCTCGACGCCGGTCGACCCGGTCGATGTCCTTCGTCGGGACCCCACGAGTACCTGGCGCCCGAGATCGTGCTGGGGGAGGGGCACGGCAACGCGGTGGACTGGTGGACGCTGGGGGTCTTCATCTTCGAGATGTTCTACGGGGTGACGCCCTTCAAGGGGATCGACAATGAGCTGACCCTAGCCAACATCGTTGCCCGGGCCCTCGAGTTCCCCAAGGAGCCATCGGTCCCGGCGCCGGCGAAGGACACTGATCGCGCAGCTCCTGATCAAGGACCCCGCGAGGCGGATGGGGTCCACAATGGGAGCCACGGCCATCAAGCACCATCAGTTCTTTGATGGGGTCAATTGGGCATTGCTAAGATGTACAAAGCCACCCTACACTCCGAGGCCGATCGATTACAGGACTTGGTGAAGGCAGATAGTAGCGCTGATAATTCAATAGAGTATTACTAGGGAGATCAATTAAAGGGATCTAATTAAGCAAATCCTAAGCTTGTTTCTCATACCATGCACGAGTCAAATCAAATTGGGCAAAGCATGCCTCGGATACCAATCCTAAAAGAAACTTTTTTGGTACTGGTGGGTCTTCAATCTTTAGGACTCTCGATAACGTCGATCAACGTGGGTTGATAATGCAAGAATATATTCTCTGCAAGGTTAATTGAAATGCGGATAAGTAATAATTTTCGTAGAGTGCTCATTTGAGTGTCATAACTTGTTTTCAATTGCTTAAGTGTCACATTAATTAAATCGTTTACTTGAGTGCCATCGCCAATTCTTATAGCCAGAAAAATCGACTTAGCGTTAATCCAGGACAAGTATGTCGACGAGGTTCATTGAAGATATGAAGTGAGCAAACAAGTGCATGAACGATGTCATTTGGACCATTTTGCTTTCGTTCTGAGTAGCGTGTCTGAGCATTGATATGTTCCGTTGATTTCTGCTACAAAATTCATCCATAACGGAAGGAAAAGAGTCGTCGAAAATAGAGAGAGAACCAATTAGTCAAGCCAAAGAAGAGAGCGAAGTGAAACTCTGATCAGCGTCAAATTTGGATGAGCTTATCTTGAAGAAGCAAGAAGGATAGAACATGATTCCCCACTATCAATAGTATATCGACCTGATCGGCATCGGCCACAAGGAGGCCAAGTCGAGAGAGAGAGAGAGAAGACACATCGTAGTTGATTGGGGGTCCCACGGGGAGAAGTTCGATACCTTCATATAATAGGAACTCATGTTTGAGTTCATCAACATATCCATTGGATCCATCTTCACTCAAAAGTTTAAGCCAATAAATTATTTGTCAACTATATAGACAAACTGCTCCACACCACATTAACTTTTCTATATGAGACTTCTTTAACATAACTCACATGTGTATCTCAATACTAGTTCCATACAGGAAATGTCAATTGTCTTCTCAAAGTAATAATGGAAATCTCTGTGTGTTTATCTAATGGAGGAGAACGTACGCTTCTCTGTACATTTTTGTTTTCTTGAATAGGTTTTTGAAATTATTAACTGCCTCTCTATTATGAGGAGACGGTGAGAAGATATCTAAAGATACCATTCTCACATCTCAAACGATGCTTCTCAAACACACCCCATCATGGGCGAACTGTTGAAATACAACATTTTCAAAAAGAAAAGCCATGTTAGCATTAAATCTTTAAGGAAAGAAATAAAGCCAAGTATGACGAATTGCCGAAATAGGCACTCAAGTGAATGATTTTCCACTAATAGGACACTCAAGTAATCGAGAAAAAATTGTAGCACTTAAGCGAACGTCTCACAAAAGTTATGATACTTGTGATGTTCCTATCCATCGAAATTTTGATATTGAATCAGAGATAGCTCATGATTTGCGGAGGAGAGGTACATCTTGTAGTATTGAAGAGAAAGATTAGATGTTTAAGATGTTATATGACGCATATATTAAAGAATAAGTGATATGTATTAATGCGCATATTTTGTTTATTCTCCAATTTTTGGGCATATACTATAACAATACTTGCCCAGGAAACTCTACAATAATAGGTTGAATCAAGCATATGTATAAACACACAAGCGCTCCCGGGGCGAGGGGAACTTGCTCACCTTTCCGATACCAAATCGATGGCACAAAAGTGAATATCCCAGCAAATGGAGGAAAGCCATCAAGAGAGGGGTATTCACATTGCTCCTTCAGCTAGGCATGGTGACGGTTTCGGAATTGTCGATTCTAGCTCATGAACCGGCGGTTCCAATTCAAAATTTGGAGGAATCGGATCCGCCACTTAAGGTTCCTGTTCTAGTTCTGAACCGCGGAACCGGTTTCAATTTTTTTTTTAAATCAAAGATTTTTAAGTTTAAAAATTAAATTGTGATGAATTTGTAATAAAATTGTAATCAAATTATCAAATCATGAGTTATGAAATAAAGAAATGATGAATTATGAAATTATGAAATAATGTATTATCAAATAAAAATTGTAATCAAATGTAGGAAAAAAAAAAGAGGGGAGGGGCCTTAAACTAAATGATTTATCATTAAGCACCTACATATCTTTTGGGGATAGAAGAATCAAAACCCATGTAATTCTCTTACCTTTGGTAACCCATACTTATCTTATCCTCAATCGTCACCACCCATTCCTGTACTGGTAGCGGTAGTATCTCCGTCATCAGAGAATTCAATTTCATTATTGCGATCTATCTCTTGTTGTTTATATTGAACTTTTGTCCAATCATCAACATAAGCTTGAAACTTCACCGATTCGGGAGTTAATATAGAACACCGTTTATCCAAAATATTGCCTCCAACGCTAAATGTTTGTTCTACCGCAACTATTGAACAAGAGGTTGCTAAAATTTGTTTTGCAATCAAAGCAAGAATCGAGTATTGGGTGGAATGCCTCTTCCACCAATCTAATATTATAAAATTTGTACTGGCTTGAGATTTATCAAACTCAAAAGAAACGGTTAAATAGCTCTCTATTTCACAATTACTTCCTTTTTCCTTTTTTGCTTATGCAATAAAAGTCAATATCATATACTAATTTTATCTGTGTTCCCACTTTCTAAGTCATTAGATTGAGAAAATCCACATCTATTATTACCTAAATTATATGTTCTACAAAATTCATTATATAATTCCATTATTATGTTTTTAACCATTGTTTGTATAGTTCTAATATTTACCGTATTAATTAAATCTAAACATTCATAATACATATTCAAATAATCATCTAAACCATCTAATTTATAAGGTAGATCAAAAACAGAAGCAACTAAATAAAAAGTAGGAATTTTTCTATAATAATGTAGCCATTCTGTTTGCATTATTTTAATAGTATTACCTAAATTCTCATCATTTTCAATTTTTTTCAAAGACTCCAACAAATTAATACGTTCTATTAAAAATAAATGCGTAGTAGGATAATAAATACCATATAAAGTATAAATTACATCATTAAAAACTTTTAGAATATCTTTCTTTTCTTTTCTTTTTTTGCAACTATCCCATCTTGTGGGTATAAATTAATTTGAGATACATTATTTGAAATAAATGCACATAATAAGTCTTTATATATAAAAGATTCATTAAGCGATTCGTAAGTAGAATTCTAATGATTTGAATATCTCTTGAAAATCTTTTTGGTCTTTTTGCATTTGCTCTATAAAATTTTAGCCATTTTTCATTATTTGGAGATGTTTCCATAAAATTTGAATTGCTATTTTTATCGAGTTAACAAAAATATCAAGAGTTTTTAAATCATCTTGTATACATAAATTTAAAACATGATAAGCACATCTAATGTGAAAAATTATCCACCAAAAGCGGTTTACAAATCTTTTTCTAGTTCAACAATTGAAGCAATATTTATTGCGGCATTATCAAAATTATTGAAAAAATTTTATTAAGAAAATAATATTCTTTCAAAATTTGCCTAATTAATTTATAAATATAATTTGCGGTATGCCTATCATCAAAACCTCTAAATGCAATAACTCTTTTTTGAATATTCCAATTATCATCTATGTAATGACATGTTATACCCATATAAGAATTAGATTGTCAGTGATCACTCTAAATATCGCTACCTATATGCACATGTCCATTAAAATTCATAAATTTTTTTTTTGCAAATCTCTTTTTTCTTTTTTATAAAGATTTTAATTTCGTGTTTAAGTATATTTCTAATAAAACGTTTTGCCTGTGGAGCACATGTATTTTGTATAAATTGATTAAAACAGATCTTTCACCAAATATAAATGATAAATGTTCAATGGAAACAAATTTACTTAATTATTCTTTATAAGTTTTTTCATTATAACGAAATAAAGAAAAATGTTACGATTTACGCATCCAGAAATTTGTTGTTGGTTGGTGTCAATTCCCGCTTCGGTTGAATATTTTGCTCTAAGATGCCAATTAAATGTTCAATATCCTTGTCTACATGTATATTTGTACCTTTTATCACAATATTTACAAACTAATTCTTTTTTTACCTCCTTCAAATTTTCGACTTTGTGAAATGATTCCATATATTGAATGTATCCTCCCGCTCCTTTGTTGTTGACATTTTTTGGGACTAGTAGGAGGATGACGACTCTCCTGCATATGGACTTGCTCCATATTAAGAAAAATGTTGATTTCATCATCTACATCCACTCTCTAATCTGCATAATCACAAGGATCAGGATAATCGGATTCCCCCAATGTGACCTTTGCCACTAGCTTTACTTTCACTTGCCTTTTTTGGATATATAAAATATATGGTATAATGCAACAAAAAAATAAGGTATGCAAAAAAAATTTAAAATATAAAATTATTAAATGAGATAATAAATAAAAAAAAATAAGAAATTAGAGAACCAAAAACGTAATTGAGACTTGAGAGTTAACGAAAATTTGAGAGAATTGAGAGCTAGAGAGAATTTTAGAAATTGAGATTAAGAGAGAATTTATGTGAAAAACATAAAAGATGAAATAGGTATGTATAAATTTTTTTATCATACATTTTAAAAAATAAATTATTTAGGCATGGCAAATGGCTCTTTTAGAGCTGTTGCAACCCAGAATCGCTAGTTCAAACTAGCTGCCCCAAACCGCTAGTTCAAACAGGCAGTTCTGGAACTGGACCCTTATGGCCATGGGTAGGTTTCGGGTTTGACCGGGCCGGTTCCTGGCCTATTCCAAGCCCAAATCAACCCGTGGTCATGCCTACCTTCAACATCATATTCTTCGGTGGTAGGAATTTGATCCTCTATTGATTTAACAGTAGAAATGGTATTTGATATAGGTTCAGCTAAAGAAGTTGTTTTTCTCAGTTGCAGAAATTGATCCGATTCTATATATCTTTAGGGAAATTTTAAAATAAAAGTTTCAACACCGTCATTTTTTCAAATAAGGGCATGAAGTAATCCTTATTTTAAATAAGGGTCCGAAGTGTTCTGTTTGTCTCAAATAAGGAGTTGAAGTGGCCATGCCTATTTCAAATAAAGACCTAACCGGCCAACAGACCGGCCAGCCAAATATTCGATCGATCAAAGGCTTCCTCAAAACACCAATTTAACCTAATTTTTAGTTTTTTTTTTTTGGTTGGAAACCTAACTTTAGTTAAATTATATTAAAAACTAAAAAAATTAAAAGTAAAAAACAAGATAATAGGCAGGAGGGGGCGGCCATGGCTGGTGGGTCACTGGCGCCTCGGTGACCCTTACCCAGATCTAGGAGAGGGTTGCGGTGCTCTCTCGGCTATGGCGAGGACCCGCCAGCCCTTGCCACTAGTTGGAATGGTCACCGGCTCTCACTCGAATCCCGGCGACCCCTCCAGCCATTGCCGCCTCCCCACCAATGGTAGGGCAGCAGCCACAAGCAAGAGGGTTTTTTTTTTTTTACTTTTATATTTTTAAAAAAACTCAAAAAGGAAAAAAATAATAATAAATGACCAAAATGTCCCTACTACTGGTGAGTCAAGCCCTTTTTTGAGATTTATAAGATTTCTTTGGGATTTTATTTGAAATAATATCTACTTTAGACATTTTTTAAAATAATGAGGGCACTTTAGGTTCTTATTTGAAACAAGATCAACTTCAAGTGTTTATCTGAAAAAAATGAAGGCACTTTGGAACCTTTTTTGAAATTTTCCCTATATCTTTATAGTAACGAATAGATCAAGTTTTTCGATTGGTGTTGGGTTTTGCATTTCTTCATGCGTTCATAGCGTTGAGGTGTTCCAAATATTGCATGGGCTTATATTTTGATTTAATAAATATACCAATTCATATCTCATATTTTCTTTCGGTCGGAGGATATGCCTACATGATAAGGTTTGGATCCATTTTAAGTTAAATCCACATGAACTCTAGCATAAAATTTGCTCGATATGATTATTATTTTGTGTAACTTTCTCGATATTTTCACTCTTGCAAATTTTCATCTTGACGCCAGTATTTTCAACTCCTTTCTTTTGATGCCGCATTCTTGCAATTTTGCACTTAATCAAAATGATCATTTTGGCAACAAAAGATTGATCCTAACGTTCATGGAAGCACATGGCCTCTCCTTTAGATCAGATTGCCAGGATAAATCTTGTCGCCATGTAATGTGGGATCAACATCTTAAAAACAACGTTCAAGCCCAACTTATGTACTCATCATTCCATCTAGCAGCAGCAACAGACGAAGCCCTTTGCTCTTCCTTCTCTTGGTAAACAATATTGAGGCCGAAAATGAGGAAAAACAGTGCATTTTCTTCTTCTTCTTCTTCTCAGAAGGAGCTTTCCTTTCGACATGCACCGCAAGATTTATTTCTTCCAAATTGCAGGGTTGCAGATGAACGAAGTGATGGCACGGGAGAATAGAGGACAATGACCTACCTCTTGCCAGAAAAAAAAAATAATAAAAGACAGCTCTATCTTCATGCATGCTTGCAGATAAATATGCAGCATGAAAAAGCTTAGATAAATGGGTACTTGTAACTAGTCATCCATTGCTTTATTTTGTGTCGGTCTCTCTTCGAGCAAGCGATTGAGCGGATGCATCAATTTTCATCATCTATTGAGGCATGATTCGCCGTTTTCCTTTTTCCAAATTCAATATAAATCAAGAGGGTAGTCTTTTAAGCTTTGCGGCTTACCACTGTGGCCGCAAACTTCTTTTTGTGGAGCAGATAAATTTCCATGTCCACCCAACAATTGATCTCGGCCGTCTGGAAATAATCACGAGTGCACACTAACAAAGCAATTGCAGAACGATTCGTGATTCATTGGTCATACTTTAGTAAAAGCCCTCGAATACCACAATCAAGACGCCATCTACGCTTAAGGCGCACGTAATTACAATGAGCTATCCTCTCAATTAGCATTCAAGCACCTACCACACTTAATGACCGAGTTCACGTGAACTAGAGTCTAAGCTTATCGAGATAGAGCATATTTATAAATCACTAGCACCATTAAAGCGAATGGAGCCAAGAGATTAGGCAGTGACCACCTCTTCGACAGGCTTCACTTCTTCAGCAAGCTTCACTTCTTCGGCAAGCTTCACTTCTTCAGCAAGCTTCACTTCTTCGGTGGGCTTCCCTTCTTCCGCAAGCTTCACTTCTTGAGCGGCCTTCACTTCAGGTTGGGCCAGGGCTTCCGCTTCCCAGAAAGCAGTTTGTTTTCCGGACTTTGAGACAGTTTGCAGGACAGCATCGGGCTGCACATTTCCCTTGACTGTCACCTTCTGTTCCTTCAGATCGATGTCGAATGATTCCACGCCTGAATTTGCAATCATTTGCGGTTTCAGGATCAGAGTAGGCAATACCAATCAATTTTGCAACCACATTATTTTCAGCAAATTAAGAATGCTATCAATGATATCAAATTAGTCATGTTTCTGCAGTCTAATCGGTCCTCAAAACCATTTTGAAAAATATGTGGAATCCAACTGATACAGCTATCTTAAGCACAATTCTACGGCTGGACAAGCAGGGGGCATGCAAAGAAAGTTGGAAAAAGACATGTTGCCAAGCCAGAAAGTAGAATAACCTTTTAACTGCCGATGATTTGGAGATTGCGCGTTCTTTATTTGTTGCTTTTCGCAACCAAGCGCTAGTTGGACGGAAGGTAAATTCTAAGGTATTTTAACAATACTAGTGAAAAGTAGACTTGAAGAACAAACTTCCCATGGCATTGAAGTGATGCAATGCAAAAAAAAAAAAAAAAACCATAATGTCCTGCTTATGAGACCAAAAACAAGGACAGAAACAAACAGAGTATGCACAAATAGCGAACCTTCCATTTTTTCCAGCACCCTCTTGACAGCCCCCGAGCAGCCTTGACATGACATGCGAACCTTCAGAACAACAGTCTGTGGGAGTAGAACAATGTGTCAAAAGAGGTAAACGAAAAATGGTCTCCTGTACTATAAGAACTCCAAATATAAAGGGAGAGAAGTCGAGAATAAAACAATCCAGACGTAAGGAAAGAAGGGATCACTACAAACTTCGGAATTCGTAGATTCCATCTGAATTTATGCCCTCAGATTTCGCATGACTTCACATGAGGTTTCTTCAAAAGTCAGCACTTTCTTACAACCGAGCATGCGTACGTTCTTCCACCCAAACACAACCAGATGAATGTTCATATTAATGACATCAACTGAGCTCCTCTCTGAAGCCACGATAGTATTCGAAAATTGACAATTCAAGAAGCATTCCCGTTTGTTCTGGAATGACAGATTGTTTTTGGGAATGACACTCCTGCTTCGTTGTAGCCTCGGTGGGACTCTAATTTCTGTCAAAATAGTTGCATCTGTCGTGATACTTACAAGTACTTCCACCTCTTGCTAATCTAAATTAATATTAGGATTTGATGGATACATAAGATGTCTACCTCTTAAAGATAGTTCTTTAGACGACATTTTGTCAGAGAAGTTGAGTGACTTGATTCTTAACATTTGATCTCTATACCGGTATATGTATGTAACCAAAGGTGAAATGTTACAACCACCTCTCTTGACAGCACGGAATTGACAACAACCCTATAGATCAAGGCATGCATATAACTAAATCAAGAGGAAAAATAGGGGAAAAAAAAAAAATCCAAACTGTTGGTACAATCTCAAGTACAGCTACCCGGTATCCAGATCTCTCATATATCTCATTTTTGAACTTTTCTTATTAGAAAAAAGGAGATGGGGATAATTTGGTAGCTCTGAATTCTGGGATTCAACACTTTTGCAGCCCATCCAACAGGGATTTTTCACAAGCTAGGAAAGAAATAGAGAACTTTGCCATATTCATTCAACGACAGAACACAACACACATCCTCATTTACTCGAGCATATACTCGTTTCGCCAATATTCCAATTTTGAAATCGCTGATGTTCGGGATTAAAGCATCACGAAATAGCCCCTCAATTCTTTCAGAATGCCTCGAGTGCTTCACTCCATTGACAGCTGACATAAGAACAGCATAGTCTTTGCAGCCAAATCACGCAGACTCATCTAACAAATTCCGTCGAATTTCAACCGGTCTTCGTTCACATTCATGCAGCATGGCTATTAAAAGAAACTAACTCATCTTTGGGCAACGGGAATCGACCCATTCACACACAGAAGAATAAAGAACGATCCAACCAAACACTCGAGAAAAAGAACACCAACTATGATCAAAACATTCGCAAGCTAATTGCCAACGTAAGATAAACCATATACCTGAGACATGGTTCTGAGTTTGAAGAACAAAAGATAAAACAGAAACAGGGGGAGATACGAAATTTGAAAATTACGGTTCTTTTTTTGTGGCGTTTGGGTGTTGAAACGTGGTGGTCCTTATAAAGGGATCGACAGGAGGGGAGAGAAGGGTCGCCATGAATGGTCGGGTGTGAGGTCAACGGTTCATACCCCTTGCCCCCCACCCTACCATCATATTGACTTGTCGGTTCAGTTTCCGAAAAGTTCAAAACACCCTCTTCTAATCGAAATCTTGATTGGCAAAAGGGTCAAGTAATTTTGTGATCAACAGATATCATTTTGCTATCATTCTCTCTTGATTTATAGTTATATTTAGATTTGAGGGCTCTTTTATTTCAATCTAGAAATACATATGAGATTTGCAAAAAAAAAAAAAAAATCTATTCTTTCAACCTATTGAGGTTGTTGTTATATCAGCGCAGTGATAGTGCTGGGGACGTCGAGCTTAGGTGTGCATTGCCTTTTGTCAAAGCCATAGCTATTAAAGAAAGACTCCACGACGTGTGCCCATCATTAATGATGATGCGAGATTCAATGATCAACCACCGATTGTACTTGAATACAATGTCAAATCTGTCCTCAAAGAATGAGTGAGTTTCTACAAGTTAGATCAAGTCGATTCACATTTTCTATTTATTTATTTTGTGGGATTTTCATTTTTATTTTGAAGTAATATATGTCTTTTTTATATGAAATAAATATCTTTCTTTCTCCGGGAAAAAAAAAGGTGGGGTGTCCAATTGTCAGGGACGTTTGTGGAAATCCATATCACATTCTTTATTTGCCTTTCGGTTCGAGTTGGACACCCACCTTGAAATTCCTTGTCTGAGTCCGTTCGTAATTTTGACGCACACAAAAAAAAATTTAAATGTTAGCATTTTGTTCATTTTTTTAAACAAGTCAGATGCTTAGTGTCTAGAAGTTCTCACATTCCACATGGAAGTACAAAAAAAACCCAAAAAAAGGAGAATGATTTATTTTTTACTCGAATATTTGCGATTTAATTTTTCAAAACACTGCGGCTCACGCAATTTAGCTTTTATTTATCATGAAAGATATCCAAAATAGGCCACACAAAATCGGACAATGCGATCTGAATCGTATTCACGATAAGATTAGATGGGATTTGAATCGAGTTCGCGATAAGAATAGACGGCTACAAGATTCGACCCGTTAAAAACTCCGACCCAAGATTTTGGACAGTAGGAGAATATCAAGTGGAGGTAGTACGAGGCCGATCGATTTGTAGTACCGAAGTACGAGGGTGCCCACACAACTACTTTTCGGGTAGGAGGGATGGGTTGGTGAACCTTCCATGTCCTACTTTCTCTTTTTACACACAAGCGAATCTCACTTTAGATGTCCACTTGAACACTCGTAGATAGATCATGCCCAAAGTATTATGTTGTGTAACTCGGCTATATCTCCGTCGGATGGTGGCAATCAGATCGTGCTTCCGCGACAGCTTTCTAATGACTTTTAATCGTGGCTGTTCGAAAATTTGTATGTAAACATCATGGTCAGATCTTCGACGTAACGTAAATCACTCCAATCGGAGGTTTCTCTCAAAGGAGATATCATTCCTTTTTCATCTCGACCATCCATTTGGCTCACTTCGTGAAAATCCGAGATCCCAAAAATTTTTTTTTTTTTTAAATAAGCCCCCGTTTCTGGATAATTTGGGTCACGAGCCTCCCTTGATTGCAAAGTCGAGTCGATTCGACTTAAGCAAGCCCTTAAACTACTTTGTTTGAATTTTGGGGCATAAAATTTGAGAATATTCCCTAAAATGAAGGGAAGAAAAATATTTTTCTCTCAACTTAAGAGGTTGGCGGTGGAAAAGTTAGACTCCACGTCAAGTTCGGTTGGCTACTACCAGGTATAGTAGTCTTCCATGCCTAGAGCGAGTCATCGGAGTTTCAATTCCTACGTTGTTGACCTGTGCTACGCACAATGTCTTGTAACTGACTTGTCGACGGCATACCTCTGATTACTAGACACTATGCGTAGCAAAAGTCGGGTCGATAGGACGTTAGATAAGAGAGCGAAACGGACGGTCAAAATCGGATTGAAAGTCAAAGGAAAAAAGCAAAAGATGTTCAAAGAACAAACAAAAAACAGCGTTTGTTGAAGTGTCCAAAGTACAAATACCAACAGGTGAATCAAGGTATTAAAAGTTTGACAAAAAAATCAAGGTATTAAAAGGATAAAAAAAATTCTATCATTAAAAATTATCCACGTAAATTGCCTGCTATGCCACGTAGGACAATCAGTTTCTATCAAGAATAATGGCACGAATCAAGGAATCAAGATCAGATCAAATCACACAAGCACTAAAGTCAAGGAAGAATCTTCGCAATCAAGTGCTAAGATCAACGGATTGTAAATTCAATCTGATTGATTCTAAAGGCGTGTAATCTCTTATATAAATACTTGTACTCAGCGCATAGAAAATGTATCAATAGCAAAAATCTTTTTTTCAAATTCCCTCAATTCTCATAATAATTATATGATATCAGAGCTTGTTCGCTCAACCGAGTCTTCGATCCCACCATGTCAAGTTCAACCAGTGACAACACCAACTCTTCCACAACTAGTCTCATCACCATCGAGAACCCTGGCTTCATTACCATCAGCAACACTATCCAATTTTTCATAAAGCTCACAGCCGGCAACTTTCCCTCTTGGCGAGCATAGCTTCAAGCCATTTTAATTGGACAAGATCCGCTCCGATTTGTTGATGGCATACACCCTTGTCTGTCACTTGATTCATCCGAATCAGCCAATTCAGAACGCACATTGTGGATCCGCCAAGATCAACTGTTGTTATCTGCCATTTTTGGCTCAGTTTTTGAATCTATTTTGCCGCTGATTGCATTTAGTGAAACCTCTCAAGAGGCACTAAAAAAGCTCACCAACCTTTATGCCAACAAATCCCGTTCTTAGGCAATGTTTCTCAAGAACCAGTTGTCCACAATCCGACAACAATCAAGGTCAGTTTTTGAATATCTTCAAGAATTAAAGGGTATTGCCGATGAGCTCTCCATTATTGATACACCCATTCAAGATGATGATGTTGTTATTCATGCCTTACGTGGAATTGGTCTGGAGTTTAAAGAATTAGCAGCTGCAATTCTTGCTAGAGAAAATCCTATTTCATTTGAGGAATTACACGACAAACTTGTTGCTTATTAAACTTACCTTAAGCATGAAGAAAAAGCTGCAGAATTCATTCCTGTCACAGCTTAGTATACTGCCAAGTCATGCTCTAGTTCGTTTGCTGCTCGCTGGAACGGTGCCCAAAATGGACGTGGTGCTTCTCATGGTGCTCGCAACAATTCTGGCTACCAACAGTCCCATGGAAACCCCACTCAGCGGGGCAACCCATCTCAGTCTCATGACTTTCGACCTCTATGTCAATTTTGCGATAAATATGATCACCCGGCCAAGACTTGCTATTGTATCCAAGGTCGTCCAAAGAGCGAACCTGTTCTGCACCACACAACGGCCACACACTCAGCCTGGCAATGGCTTGTTGATTCAGGACATCTCACTACGTCACCAATGATTTAGCAAACCTATCTCTCCACTTAAGTATGAAGGACCAAATAACAATGTTATTGGCGACAAGACAAGTTTTAGTATTTCACATGTTGGGACGACAAAAATTGTGTCTCCCAAAAACACCTTCGTTTTACCTAACACACTTTGCGCACCATTTCGTACTCAAAATTTAATTTTCGTCTCTTAATTTTGTACCCAAAATAATACCTTTATTGAATTTTTTACCTCCTTTTTGGTGAAGGATCTTCGAATGGGAGGGACATTGTTACGTGGCAAGCATAAGCACAGAAGTTATCGGATGCCACTCTCTCTATGGCCACACAAAGACCAACCTGTGGCGTTCATAGCAAAAAAAGCGGTTCATTGTGATTGGCATCGACGTTTGGGACATCCTTCTCTCTCCATTCGTTATGACATTTTCATTACCCATAAGTCTTACGTCCAAATCCATTTCCAAATCATATTGTGATTCATGCCAATGCAAAAAAAAGTCATCGTTTGCCGTTCAATATTTCTACTCTCTCAATTCAAGCTCCACTAAAACTCCTATACATTGACGTTTTGGGTCATGCTCTAGACACCTTAATTGATGGTTTCAAATATTACGTTTCATTTGTCGACCATTTTACAAAATACATATGATTTTATCCTATGCAAATATATATATATATATATATATATAACGTTTATGCCATTTTAATATGACGTTTATTGCCATTTTC
>JAGVVM010021430.1:0-21019 GCA_019149425.1 Psidium friedrichsthalianum
AACATGATTCCTTTCTTCTATCTCTTTCTCCCCTCGAATGTAGCCCACGAATATTACAGTCCCACTGGCCAATTCACTGCATGTTAACACTATTATGACAAAGAGGAGCAACAGCAGAAGGATCATTGCTCTTCTAGACAAGAGTGAACTTCAAATAGCACACATATGATCAAATAAGAGCATATGCCAATTCATGCTTTACAGTTTAAACTGAAACTCATAATAACATCTCCTCAAAGTGACAACTTGCACCACACATGCCTCTTCAGCAAGATTAAATCCTTAATGACCTTAAATCAAACTCAGCAGCAAGGGTCCATATTACAGAAAAGATGCACCATTTCTTTGACTTCCTTATGCCACCTATCTATGAATCTTCATAGATAAAATAAATAATAGAGCACCTGATGGAAAGTGAATTAGCGATGTAAAACTAACGCAAGCTGAATCAAATGAATTGTCACTAAGCCTGTTTGGTTCAGCTTTGAGGAAATGTCCTTGGGAAAATGCAAATACCTTTGGGCTAAAGGAGATTTTCATAATGCAAATAGTGTTTGGTAAAGTATATTTTAAAAACGCGTTGGAAAGCAACTTTGATGTAAATGCCGTCTGGTAAAAAATTACCCTTTGTAAATGATTGAATTTTTTAATTATTTTTATTTTTTGAATAAAACTTAGTTTTAATTTTAATTAATTTCTTCAATTTTTTTCCCTTCTTCCATCGCTAATTTCTTCTCAGCTAATCGCTACCGACCAGCCATATTTCAGGCTCAACCTCGCTAGCCTCGAACGAGCGAGCAAGCGAGACCGAGCCTTGCCATATCTGGCAAGGCGAGCCTCACTCACTCAAGGCCCAGCCAAATCCGGCAAGGCCAAGGCTAGCGTCGCCAAGCCTCGAGCTCGCTGGCCTGTGTGTGATGGTCGATTGTTAGGCAGCCGCGTCACCAAGGTCCGCGGTTGGCAAGGGAAGGAGCAGCAGGCGGAGGATGGAGGAAGGAGGAGGAAGAAGGAGAAAAGAAAAAAAAATAAAAAATAAAGAAGAAAATAAAAAGATTAAAAAAAATTTAGTTGCATTCCCGTCCAAAGCACCTCCGAAGCTACTTTGGGCTAAATGGAAATGCAATTGCATTTCCCCAAAGTTGAGTAGAAAACAAACTAAACACTATTTCCATTTGGCCAAGGGAATTTATAGCCCCAAAGCCCCTTCCAAATGCTAAACCAAATAGGTCCTAAGAAGGGGAGGGGGAAAATTGCCACAAGAGGATTCATGGAGATTTTGATAGGAAAGAGTCTCAATGAAGAATTAATCATCTACCTTTGAACATTCCAATGCCATTGTCATCTCACTCCAGATATCTCCAAGACCATCATCAACAACCTTTGTTAGGTGATCATCTTCAATTTCTACACCCACGTACACGCCCTTGTCTTTCTTAGTTTCAATTTCAGTTTCAGCATTCAGAAGCCCATCTCCTTGACCAATGTTTTTGTAGTTTTTAACCTGGATATAATATGCAAAAAAATCTTATAAGCAGGATAACAATTAGATAATAAAACACACAGCAACTTGAATCTCCAATTGCAAGAAGATTATAGGTCTTAAACTGGCCATAGATACAACATGAAGGAAAAAGCCCTACTCAATGCAAGTTTAAACAAGGAAAAGCAGGAACTTTCTTCTAGAGTAGGAAAACGCATGTGAGCAATTTGGGAGGATGCAAAAGCTTAACATAATATGTGGTTCAAGAGTCGATTTTTGCATTCTATCTTTTGATACTCTATCAACATCATTAACAACAAAAGGAACCACAGGAAGCACAACACAACACAAAGGCCGGTAGCAAATGTGCAAACATCATATATCATTAAAAATGAAGTACTCGAGATATCAAAAAAGAGATGCAATTCATTTATGTAGTTGACCATGAGATTAAAAACACACCCACATATATGTTCTTGTTCAGCAACCAAGCAAGAGAATGTTACAATTTCCAAGCCGCTAACTTCTTCTACGGTATGTATATCAATACCTTGAAAATCGAATGGTATGCTCAGCCAGTGCCCTGGGAACACTCCTTCACATGACCCATACATATACATTTAAATAAAAGCACGCCCCATGAGCTAAATAAACAAGGTTCATGCTAAAAAGTAAAAGCAAAGATCAACAGCAAAGTGCTGTTAATCCTCATTTGAGAACGAGTAGCTTCTACAGATCTTAGTCATTGCCTCAGCAAACTCCACTGAAACACTGAAGATGCATTTTTGACAAAAATCCAGCCGCTTTGTAAGGCAGCAGAAAAATGAAATCAATAATCATCAAATATAGAAATGGATGCTCTGGTGAAATCTACTTTTTCTTCTCCTCAAAGCTTAAGCAGACATTCGCTACTAGTCAAAGATTAACAACCAGCAGCCGCTATTAGGAATTTAAAGTGTCTCCGATTTCATTCAGGAACATGAAGCTAATGGGTACACAACGCAAGGTAAAGAGGTCCACTTATTAGCAGAAATTTGATTCGAGTTTTTGGGAGTAAAAACCTGCTGAACATAACCAATTAATGTTATGCAAGAACATGCAACACATACAATCGAGCAAAATTGAATCAACAACAGAAGAACAAATTTGGAGACTACTTGCTCCACTGGCTTAGGAAGGAGGAAAGAGGAGGAAGGAAAAGGTGGAGGGAAATATGGGAGCAAGAGGGGAACATTCCAAGGTTCAGAAAAACAAATGGAAGGTAAGGACAGACATTTTACTTGGGGCAAACATAGAAATCACTCCAAGCTGGGTAGAAAAGTGATAAGAAAGTGATTAAATTTACTTTTTCACTTGCAACAAACATTTTCAATGGACTTTCTTCTGACTGACCATTTTCTCCATGCATTTTTTGTTTCCCCTATTTCCCCTCCATCCAAGCAAGGCTACAAAAAAATTATCTCCACCTCCAATTTCAATCCTTCCTTCATTCTCCTTATTTTGCTTCCATTCTGACTTTTCTCAGATACGGAAGGTAAAGTAATTGTATGAAAATTAATGAGGGATCTTGCCCTTTCAGCTTAACACATTGCATTAAAAGAAAACCATAAGTGACCATGACATGCCACAGTACGCGCAAATCACAAAGCACCATAAAATTGGTGTGTGTTGCTGTTCAAAGATATATAGGAAATCTAAACATACAACAATACTTAACTATTGAGATTTACACCAGAGACTTCTCACAAGAAGCTTGACCAATATGTGGTCTAAATATAAACAAGTTCCAGTTTTCGACTCAAGATCAAGGCATAGGTTGGTCCCTGAATCATTTAACACAACATCTTACCACCTCAAGAATATTGACATGTTAAAAGTTTCTATATGATGTTGTCCTTATTTTAATTTAAAGCTGTGTACTTTAATGAAATGTTACCGCTATATCTCCCACAGGACATTGCCCAGCAACTCCTGCTTGTGTCGCCAAGAAAATCTGCTGAAAAGGATACGAGGGTTTCCAGCTTGTACGGTCTTCGTCATCTGAATCATCAAGAATTAGAACAGGTTGTGCTGCTGCCGGAGCATCATTTATCGCACCATCATCATCCAAATTAATGATGTTCCGATGCCCAGAATTTGCAGCTGGTTCCCCAGCAAGGTTTGAGGCCTCCTTTCTCGGGTTTACCTCAGTACTTAACAAATCACTTGAAAGATTAATGAGAGGGTTCAAGTACTGCATCTTCTGGAAAATCACCGCTTCTACATCCTTTGTGACACTGCCAAATTGACCATACTCCAGCTTGTCCAGCATACGATGGATTGCAAAAGGATCGGAGTAGTCAATGACATTGGAAGAAGTTTTACCATTTTCCTCTTTAGATATATTAAAAATAGACCTGGAGGAGGATGGTCTCTGCTGATCGTTTCCATCCTCAGAGAATCTCATTTTCTTGTGCCCTCCAGAGTACCTCCCTGTTCAAGATAAATGACAGTATGATGAGAAATATTAGATTAATATGATCACAATAGACAAAGCTTGGAAAACATTTTAATTTCGTTGAATCGAAATATACCTCTACTACAGATATTATCAAACGAAAAAAGGAGAAGTGATTTAGAGATGTACAGCTAAAGTACACCTCTACCACAATTGAAAAAGAAAACGGTGGCAGCAGCAGCAGCAGCAAAGGCAGGCTCCATTTATCCTTGTTATTCTCGCAGTGTATTAAGTATGAAGTCCGTATAACAGTAAAACCAAAAGCATCTGAAAGCCAATTTCAGCAGTCCTATACACATGTTCTTAGTTTTCTCTTTCTCATTCTGACCCACTTCCCTATCATCAAATCACACCTTCTCATCCTGCTATCATTACTTCGTATGCCCAGACCACCACAACCGTGTTCCCCCCTCCCTTTCTCTATTCGAGCCACGCCAACCTTTTCAGAGTCTCATTTCTAATTAGTTCTTTTCCTAAATGGCAATAGATCAATTGAAACTGACAAATTCTAGTCTCAAACATCCATGTTCTATGTACAAGCCAAAAATTGGCATGGCCAAATTTATCGCAATAAAAGAAAATTTTCAACTTACACTTGAGCCACCTAGTAGAGAACAAGCTTTCTGAATACCCAACAATGGATGATTTTATACACGCATGCCACTTAATTTACCATAGAAATATGGACATAAAATCAACTTTCCCTACATTACAATACTTGGACACCCATTGGACCTTCATATTCATGTTACATTTAAGTCATATTACACTCGTGTACTGTTGCGAATATAATTCATCAATTGTATGTTATTTCAACTACATAATTACAAGAAGCCTAGCGCTACTGTACCACGCTTTAAACAAGGGATTCTCCACATTATTTTCATTTCACTTACTGGGGAATTCCACACTGCAGAATTCTCGAATAGCATGCTACACTGATAACAGATGCTCTACCCCATGTTAATCGTCAGGGTTTATATGTTATGTTAATTCATTAATCGTATGTTATTTCAACAACATAATTACAAGAAGCCTAGAGCTACCATACCACGCTTTAAACAAGGGACTCTCCACGTTATTTTCATTTCACTTACTGGGGCAATCCATGCCGCAGAATTCTCAAATAGAATGCTATAGTGGCAACAGGTGCTCTACCCTATGTTAATCGTCAGGGTTTATATGTTATGAGTCCCAAATCCATTGATTCCTCGATTTAACCCAGTATACTACTAAATGATGATGCGATAAAAAAGCAGTCTAAACTAAAAGCAGTACAAACACAATATGCGACAATATTAAATTTCCAAAAGGGAAAAAAAATAAATGCACACTCTTTCCAACAACATGATTATAGCATAACCCAACTTTCCCATATATGTGCGCAACTTCCCTGGCGATCCTTTTTAGCTCACTCGTTTAAATCAGTATGCACAAACTCGATTGCCGTTCTGACAAAAGACATCATCGGACTGACAGACGGATTGCAACAGCGAAAACCATTTCACAACATCCAAAACAAATATGAAAAAATAAAGAAACATGTCGAAGCAGTTGCAATGGCGAAGAGTTTCCCACAAATGACCATGAGCAGAGGGGCCGCAGGTACAGAGCTTGAGCAGAGTAACTGAGCATTGAAGGCCCAACAAGCACATGCACAACTATGACACGAAAGGAAATCAGACACCCCAGCCGTATCCAACTCGCAGAATCGCATCCATTCCTCGCGTGCACACGTAATGCACATACCCATTCACGAGCAAGGAACGGTAGTACATCGACCGAGAGAGAGAGAGAGAGAGAGAGAGAGAGAGACAAAGAGAGAGAATACCGTCTGCTGAGCCGGCGGAGCCGGCGAAAAAGGCCTCGACGTCTAAACCGAACTGCATCGTCCACCGAACCAAACCAAGAACCTTAAAAGAAAAGGTAATGAGAGACCGAGGAAAAAGAAATTCTCCAGAACAACAGAATCGAAATGCAGTCACACGTCAAGAATCGCGAAGAACCAAGGAGCCATACCCACTGCAATGATCGCCTCAATGCGTGCTCCTTCGAGGACGATCGAAGAAGTCGGTGACTCCGAAATTTGGGCGCTCTCCCGCCTCTCTCACAATGAAAAGGTGGAGTGCTTCGAGAAGGGGAGGAAGAAGAGGAGAGGAGGCATTGCTACCGTGCGTCGCGGGACGAGAAGGTCCCGCATTTTTACTGGGGTGGTGCGAGGGGAGGTGGAGGAGACCCGAGTGGGCCCGATTGGCTAGTGCAGGGGGCCCACAGCGCGGTGCTGAGCAGCTGATCAAGTTGGGAGAATGTAGACCGGTTCCTTCGTTCTTTGTTGTCTTTCCCTTTGACCTTAAAAAAAAAAAACTATATTCCGTACACACGTGTGTGTGTGCGCGCGCGCGCGTCGTTGTCGATTGGGTTGGTTCGGGTTGGCGCGGGCTTCAGGGTCGCGCCTAAACGTCTGTCTAAGCCCACCTATCATTACAGTTTTATGTACAAATTTCGGCTGATCAGGCCTGGCTCGAGAAATCTTTGGGGCCAAGCCCAAGTGGGCCTGTCGACCGAGGCCCATGGTGAGGTCCAATTTACACCTTAGATAGAATTAAACGACAAAATGTCATTTCTCCACTAGAACACTCCTCAGCGTAGCATTCTCACCTTATTGCCTGTTATGGATCCTGAGCTTCCCTTTTTTGTTTAGTAAAACGGGGAGTCCCTTTTTCGTTGCTTATTTTCTTTTCTTGTGGTATCACTTTCCTTCCTCATTTTACTTCATTCTTCCTCTTCTTTTCTTTTTATGCGGTTATCCTTCTTCCACGCTTTTGCTGCCAAAACTGCAACCCTAGTTAATACCTGAAGATTGAGAGCTCCAAGATGAGGAACATAATCCGCCACATTGAAAGCCTTGGGCAAGTTCAGAACCTCCTAAACCATAGGCTTCAAAATTGAATTTATTCTTTGTGCCACGCCCCAACATCATTTTGCACGCCAAACCCATGACAAGCGGCAGACCCGACGGCGGAGGTGGTGCCACGAGAAGTAGAGAGTTATTGCAAGAATGGTTGAGAGGATGACGATAGTGGAAATCTCCATTTGCAGGTTGAAGGTCGTGTCGGGTCTTGTTCTGGTTCATAGGCTTCTTCAACAAAGGTAGAGGGTAAATCGAAGATAGGGAGAATAATCAAACGAGCAATCGCTTTTTGTATAGAGCCGTCGGTTGTGCTATAAGAGAACTCGACACTAACACCATATTCGTTGGTAGCAAAGGCATGGAAAGAAGATAATTGCTTGCAAGAGAGAAGTAAGAAGGTGAAGAAAAGTCGGACCCGCAAAAAAAAAAAAATCAAAATAGGGACAACACCATTAGTAGCTCTAGGATGGCTAAAGGCGGGATCCATACGAAGCGTGATATGGTCAGAATGCTGTGTTGAGATGATGTTCAGCTTGCTTTGCATAAAGGTCTTGATTTCTATTGCGGTCAAGACTAGTCCCTAATGGGGGTGCTTTATGGAAAATATTTTCCTTACATCATTACTTAGATTCTAGTAATCATAATCGGATCAGATGAAATTAATAGACATATGAACAGTGAACACGTCAACTTATGTTTTTTTTTTTCGGTGTCCGGACATCTTATGTTTAAATACATTTCCAAGAAACGCTAACAAAGAAATAAGATTTTCGCAAAATTTGAGGATCCTATCACTTTTTTTTAGTAGACTATAATTGCTAGAGCAGACTATGCTAATGTTTAATAATTGTTGAGAGACATTACTTTTCCTTTTGCTTTCAAAACGAAAATAAGAGACGGAATTGCAAAGAACTCTCGTTCAAATTTGCGATGATATTTATCCCACTTATAAGCAACTTACCAAGACTTTCATCTAAAACTTTGCCTTTCATTCCTATAAAAGGATTAAACAATTGTGTATAAGACTTCCAGTTTCGGAACCTTTCTTTCTTGGGGAAAGGCAAAAAAATGATATGATTTTCTCAAGGTACAACTATTGGAAATAGGAGGCTACTCTGCAAGCAAAACTGCCATTTCCCTTTGAAACTGAACACTGCTGCGTTCCATCAAAGTCAACTCGACGACGCATCTGAGGTCACGTCCGGAAAACTTCTTCATCAACAAAGTAGCACCGCTTCCAGCCTACCAGCTTCATTCGGTAGCTATAAACAGAACTATTGGAACAGCTTCATACATTGAAGCGAAATAGCATCACATCTCCTTCTTGGACAACGTAATCTTTACCCTCCGATCTCAACTGCAGAAATCAGGGAAACGAAGTTCAAGTCACTCCATGTTTTCCTTAATTGAACCTAGCCATCAATATTAAGACGCATGCCAAGAAGCAAAGATGTCATGTACAAAGTACCAAACAGAAAATTAAGCATAAGAATTTTCAGTTCATCATAATATCACACCTTTCTCTTTGAAGCGTGATTCATAACAGGAGGGAAAAAAGGCTTAAAAAGAACTTGTGAGACTGGATGTACCCCTACTTATTCCGAAAGATTCACGTCGAAAAGTGATTTGAAGCCATAGGTTAAATAAGACACCAAAGGACAGGATAGCCATAGAGAAACAAAGATAACGCAGGCAATCAATCAACATGCAATTATAGCCCAACCCAAAGTTGCACTAAATCAAATTCATCCACTAAGTGGGGCTGCTATATGACTACTTTCACATCCTATACAAAACCTCGAAAAATTGAGAGAAGTATCAGGATCTATAATTACTTCATTGGGATACAAGGTCATTTTTGTGCACTGGGAACAAGATGACCAATAAGTACATTATATCCTACTTCAATACGCTACCTCACATGTTGACTAAAAATGGATTCATCCTATATTGGAGCCAGAAAAGTATATCCAGACTCATGAAAGTGATTTCTAGCGGGAATTAATGGAGCTCTGCTAAATGTCTCACACCACCATGCCTAACTGAATAGAGTTAGAAGAAAGGCAAGCAACTCACTACTCCTTTCTCCCTCGCAGCAGCAAATGATCCAGCAGTAACAAAATCATCATAGGCTACCTGCAGGAAAATTTGACGCAGGTTATAAGTAATTGAAAAAAATTGCAAGGTTTCCTGAGAAAAGACAGGTAATTCATGAAACAACATTCCAGTCCAACAGCAACAACCACAAACTAAGTCTTATCCAGCTAAGTCACCTTGGCTATTTCATGTTCCTAATGTATCTCAGCTTTTGTAGGTCCTATTTCACATTTTAATATTTCAGGTTCTTCATATTTCAATTGGCTCCCTCTGGGAGTATCAATGGTTATGAGGGAGATTGTTATGTCTTGGCCGCAGACTTATTCAACAGAATCCTGAAACCGGAAGATGCTTTCAAATAAGTGGAGACGGAGTACTTTGGTCCTATCTACAAGAAAGAGGAAAGAGATTGAATTATCTTGCACCTAAAAGCATTTCGTTCTCCCCAATATGTAGTCATCATAAAATGAAGCCGGAAATGGCACTAGAAAAATCATGCCTCACCCAAACAGACAACATATTGACAACTCGTCAGCTGGACGAAGGATTTCATAAGGGTGACACTGAAGCTTTCAAATGTCAATAATTGTCTAGGATTTGCTTCAGTCATGGTTAAGGTTAAATAAAAGTCAAACTATAATTATCTAATTCTGAATTGATCTTACTGTCCATTCAGTTATTCCAAGTTCCACAGTGACATTAGTATTTGTCAATGTAGATTCAAAATGAATTTTTTTGGAGACGTAATTCCTCTGTTTTTTGTCAAGTCTGTCTCTCTACTCCCTAGTCCTAACATGCTGACCTTGAGATCACCCTTCTCCTTCATTTTAGCTTTGATCTCTCCGCTTATCTTTGTTGAGATTCTTACATTCTACACTTCTAGTCCAGCTATCTAGCACTCCTTTTTTTTTTTTTGGGTAAGTTATCTAGCACTCCTTAGTCTTTCCTTCCTTCAATAACCATGAATTCTGATCTCTATATCTATCTGCTTATCTTTTTGAGATCCTTATATTCTACAATTCTACTCCGGCTATCTAGCACTCCTTTATCTTTCCTTTCCTTCAGATAGCTATGGAATTTTTCCTCCTTTCCAGTCCATTGTTTCTCGCTCTTATACATCCCTTGTAATATCCTCCCAGATGATGGGGGGCTTGATCTCATTTCATTCACACAGAACTTCAGCATCCACAGGAGCAAAATGCATTTTTGATGGTCGACTCTCAATTGTTGTTCTTTACAAAGTGAGTAAGCTACGCTCGCAAGAAACAAGGAGAGAGATGATCCCAGTAGTCTATATTATTTCTCCCATGAGCAAAACCAGCTTCATTATTCAAACTAAGGATCCAGCAAGAAAAGAAGAATCTGCAACTCCTAGCTTTTTGTCAAAGTGAAGTGAAGTGACGATGCCATGTCATTGCATATTAACAACTATTCAAAACCATAGATGAAGCTTAAGGTCCTATAATGTAATGCTTACCGCCTCAGCTCGAATGAATCCTTTTTCAAAGTCTGAGTGGATGACTCCTGCAGCTTGAGGTGCAGTCATTCCTGCATCGACAAAGCAGAAGAAAAGGAAGGTAGAGGAAAAGAAGATGGAAGGTGAGACAACTCTTCAACAATAACGCAGTGCGTAAACATCAAAGGGTAGACAATATCTGACCAGCCAAGATAGTCCACGCCTTTGTTTCCTGTTTTTAAGATCAAATTGGTCTTCATCATAATGAAGAGCACACAAATTCAACATATGGTATTCCAGAAAAACTTCTCGAGTTTGCATCTTTACCTTCTCACCCGAAGTGAAGTACGTACGCAAACCTAGAAGTCCATATGTTGCTCTTATCAGATTCCCAAGCCCACTTTCACTAACACCAAGAGATTTCAGATACTCCGTTCTCTCTTCAGGTGGAAGTTCAGTAAGCTCTGCCTCAACCTGCAACAATGTGGAATCTGAATCTAAGTTCTAGGTTATGGTGGTTAGCAATCACAAAGACAAAAACAAACCATCACAAGTTTACTCAACATACGGAGACAGGCACACATAACCTGGGTTATACTAAACCTGTGCTGAAATTGTCACTAGTCCAGATTTCAACTCAGATGCAAGATTCATAACCTCTTTCACGTAAGGATTATTTGCAGGTTCAGCTAATTCGGATTCTGCAACATTGGCCACATAAATGACCGGTTTCATTGTAAGCAAGCAAAGATGCTTGATGGCATCGTTTTCAAAATCTGTTAAACTTGCTGATCGTGCAGGTTTTCCATCCATGAGAGCTTGCTCAATTTTTTCCAAGGCAGACTTCTCTGCATCCTCCTGGGAACACAATGATGGGATTTAAGGCAAGTAAGGAGATGAGCTGTCGGCCAATATTAAATAGTTCTGTTTGTTAGTATACAAGATAAAGTAAGATTCCACCTTAACTTTTGATTGAGATCCCTTCCTTTGCCTTTTTTCAGTTTCTCCAGTCTCTTCTGAATCTGCAATTCTTGTAAGGTAGACTTATCAGATCTACAATTTCACAGAATCCAGTCAAAATATTTGTGGTACTTGTGCAGAATACATCACCTCCTAACAAAAAAAGAATAAATCGTGTTCTACCTTATGAAGACTAAGGTGACATAAACGATCAAAGTCATAGATCAGTACATAGAGAAGCATGCTAAGATAAATAGGTCTCTGGACTATATCCATGCTCACTACTGCCAAAGTGACATAGAGATCTTCGTACTTCGAGGCCATGTAAAAGTGAAATTGATATGCGTACACAAAGACAAATGAGTGAATTCAACTAAAACTAGCACAAACTTCCAAAAAAATTTTAACAGATTGAAAAATTAGAACGTTCAGTAAGCTCTCATCGTGTTTTGAGCAGATAAGCTCACAAAAAAGAAGTTTTCACTACTTTCAAATGAACAAGCCAGTATGACTGGTGGTTATTGATCCTCATCTCAAAAGTAGAAACGTGATAGTTTAAAAGAGAGGTCAGGACTTATGATCACACTGAGTATCAACGACATACATCACGATTAGAGGAAGTTGACATATCCATCAATGCAGTCACTTCTTTCCGTTTGAAGCCACTTATTCCTAGTTTTTCACTACTCAATGCTATTAAAAGTATCTTGCAACGTAGTCGTGTCAACCCTACACTAGAGATGCCACTTGGAACCTTGCAAAGCAAGTTTCTCCATGTGGTTGCTTCTGTCGAAGGTTAAATTGTGGAAGCCATTAATTGCCTGATGATATCCAGGAGACAGACACAGAGAGCAGTGGACAGCCATAACACTCAAAATTGGCCAGAACTTTTTTAATGCAGATCCCTAATGCAAGCTGAGAAATCCAAAACGAAAATGAGAGAAGAGCATTTTGAAAACCTCTAGTAGAGAAGCCATAGCATACCTGATCCAGATCAGAAAATATGAGCTCCAAGTTAATCACATCAATGTCAGACCTGTGGATCAACTTTTCCATTCACGTGAACAATGTCATTGTCTTCAAAACAGCGTACCACCTGCAAAAACCAATTTTTATTGACCACTCAAAAGTACTTTTCTATTCGGGTTCATCAACTGCCGACCTCAGTTGTTTGGGATAAAGGTGACGTTGATGTTGATGTTGATGTTTATGTTGACTCAAAGGACTTTTTCCTTAATGGTTCTGAGTATTTACAAGTTTACATCTTTATTTGAATGGTGAGTGACCTTAGGTCTGAAGACCCATTTAACTTTAAGGAGACTCACTATCACATCAATTAACAGACCTGAAGTATGGAGTCCACTTCGCGAATATGAGACAGAAATTATTGCCCAGCCCCTGAAAAAAAAATGATAAAAGAAAGAGACTTAACAGCCATTTGTATAAAAACAACCTACAGAGCAAACCAAGTATATAGCTTAGATGAATGCAGATTCTCAGAGAGCGGGGAAAATTGAAACTGCTTTGCCTATGAGAATTCTCACCTCCCCTGACTGGCACCTTGACAAGACCAGCAATATCCACGAATTCTATAGAGGCTGGGACTGCTCGCTGAGAATTTACTGAGGTCAGAGAGGACATGCAGACGAGGATCTGGCACAGCGACGATCCCTACATGGGCTCTATGGTACAGAAATGGAAAATTAGCAGCTTGAGCTTTTCCATTCTCAACCTAAATAGAAGAAACCACCAGAATAACACTAGCATCCTATGTGCCCAAGGATGAGAAGGTGGGAAAGAGAGATATTTACAGGGAAAAGAAGGAAAAAGAGGGCGCATAATGCGACAGCCTTGCTGATATTAAATCAAAGTGGCTAAGTTTGAGTTTGGCCCAATCTGACAACGCAAATCTTCCTTTCATGGCCTTCAGTACAATGCCATTCCCTATGTGTCCTCCCAAAGAAACCAAAAGAGTACTTTTTCCTTCTTCCTTTCATGATTAAAAGTAGATAAGGAAGTGCAGAAGAAGAGGCCAAGGCACTCCAGTTCCCTAGTTGGAAGTTTCGAGCCATGTAACACCCTTCATATAACTAAGATCTCTATAAGATTAGGGGTTGGCAGCTATGGCTCTAATCTACTTCTGGCTAGTCTCCTTCCTTCTGATTAAAGCGTCGATGTCCAACATATCTTCTGCTGTCCAGGAGATGGCATCACAAACACTCCCTTCCAAATGAAAAGTTCCCCTGTGGCACGTGGCCCGCCAATGTCCTCTTGAGCGCATTTCTCAAAGCACCCAACTAACAAGATACCTACTCCACATACCCTTCACAACACGGCACGACATTGAAAGAGCAGAATGCGTACCCAATCTCCTAAAACAACACTATATGCCATAAGACCGTACAGAACTGGACAAGGAAGTCAATCCAACTCAATGTGACACCAAGCTAGGGAAGCTATGCTGCATAAGACTCGTCAAACAAGATCGGCACGCGAACAACTAGCGAGAACAAAGAGGCACGAGAATGAGCCACGAAGTGACTTACAACGGCGTTGAAGAGAGTGGATTTGCCGACGTTGGGGAGGCCGACGATGCCGGCTTTCAGGCTCATGCTCAGCCTGGAGGAACAAGAGAAGCACCTGCGGAAACCGACGAGTGGGGTCAAGTGAGGGCGGCTCGCGAAGAGAGATGGGTTCGCGGAGAGGCATGACTTGGTTGGAGGATGCTCAGAGCGGGGATAAGGTGATTGCGAGCTATCCTCGCCATTTCTGTCGTGCTTCCAATGCTCGGGGAGGAGGAGAGAGAGAGAGAGAGAGGGAGAGAGAGAGGAGGGGAGGGAGATTTTATCAAAAAGCGTAACGTAAATAATCATTTTGAGCATGTACAAGGTTTTTCTAAATTCTAATGCCAGCAAAAATAGGCCCACAAGAGTTCAGATTAATTAGCTCAGCCAACTTCTAAATCTATAATCTATAGATTGGCCTGACTCATTTTATACATTGAAAAAATTTCAAATAATGACTTAAAGTATTTTCGATTTCTCAAATAAAAGCCTAATAATAATCTTTTTTCAAAGGAAGGCTCGTCGAAGAATATTTCCATGCTTTACTTTTTTATTTTTCCTTTTTTATTTTCCTCTTCTTCTTTTTCTCTTTTTTGTTTCTCTTTTTCCTCTTTGGGGTCCCCAACCAGTGATGCCCGCCGGGCTACCCTCGCCTGGGTTGGCGTCACTTCAGGGTGACCCTCGCCGGATCTAAAAAGGCAACCCTTGCTTGATTGCTTCATGGGCAACCTCCCCTAGGCAGGCGATGATTGGGGGAGGGGATAGGAAAAAGAAAACTAAAAAGGAATAAGAAAAGGAAAAAAATTAAAAGTAAATGATTAAAATGTCCTTCGATTAGGCTTTTCTTTGAAATGAATAAGAGAACTTTAGGTTATTCTTTAAAATAAAAGCCACTTCAAGTCATCATTAGAGAAAAATGAGAACACTTCAGCTTGTTATTTAAAATTTTCCTTGTACATATAATAGCGAGCTTTTGGGAATTTTTTTCTATTGACTCCTTTGAAATTTTTAACTCCTTAGATTAAAGAGTTTGTTTTTCATGAAATTTGTTTCTGACAACTTATCCAATTAAAACTTCAAAGGTCCAACTTTACTTTTCTTTTTTCGTACAATGGTTATATAAATACAATTGCACCCGACCAATAATCATTTCCATAACTGTTAATCTTATGCGGTTGCCTTCTTTCTATAACATAAAAGACTTTTGTCCAAGGCAATTTGAGGTTTTGAGCACGAAGAATTTAGGGAAAAATTATCCAAAAAATATCAAATGTATTGTATTTTTGTTAATTCATTTATAAACCTTTTAATTATGCCAATTAGGTTCATATGATCAATTATGGCTGAAACCGCTAACATGGATATCAATCGTTTTATGTGACACGGTTAGGGTTGACATGTATTATTTTTTAGTTTTTTTAATTGTTTTTTTTATTTTCTTCTTTTTTACTGCCGCTCGTGTTGGGAAAAAAAAAGGAAATAAATAAAATAAAATAAAATAAAATAACATAAAAAGGACAGCAATAAAAAGAAGCACTTAAATTTTCACAAAACATAAAAAATTTAAAAAATTGTCAATGTTAGTGCATTACCATGCCACGTGAGCGGCCGATATCCATATCAAGTGCTATTTTCAGTCAAAATTAACCGAATTTGATTGCATTGGAAAATCTTGAAAAGGTTTAAGACTTAAATTGAATTAATTAAAAGGCTCGAGACTAGATTAGTATCGATGCAATAAGTTAGTGAATTTTTCGGTCGTTTTCCCCTAGTCAAATTTCGGGGCAAATCCAAACGTAGTTAAGCTGAACTCGTGAGGGAAAAAAGTAACGGAACGTTCTGCGTCTAGTTTGCTAGAAGAGGGAAGAACTCGTGGGACGAAGTAGATCATCCAGATCAATCTTTGCTCGAGACTTGATCTAGCGACCTTCGGTGGCCAAGCAAATTATTGTTTCCGCCTTTCCTAGCTTAATAATTAAGTCAGATATCCCGATCAAATTTCCAATCCTACAAAACATATAGCAAGAAAATCACAAACCAACGAGTACCTTTTTCCTAATACATTTAATTACGCTCGCGGGGGGTTGATCAGCATTCGCGATTTCCTAGGCTTTATAGTAGGGTGTTTTTCTCGTGGTCGGAATGTTTGGTCTGACCCAACTGCTGCTCAATTCGAGCGCGTTCGTCGTTCGTACTATCTTATGCAAATTGAAATAAAACTCGAATTATCATGCGTTTGATGCACAAGTGAAATTTAATAAGAAAAAAGAAAATAAAGAAGAGAAAGAGAGAGAGATAGAATGTATTCTTTTTGTTGTATAACATGTACAATAGAAGCCTTTATATATGGCGCTTAGAAGAGGTGAAGAGTCTAGTACTCTTCCTATGTGGGACTAAAGGAAAAGAAGGAAAACAAAAGGTTCTAATAATGTTCTAACACCCCCCTTCAAACTCAAGGTGATCAAACAACGAGAGTTTGAAAGAAGAAAAAAAGCGATGTGATGGAAGAGCCTTCGTAAAACAATCTGCAAGTTTGATTTCAGTTCCAATAAAGGGAAGAGAAATGGTGCGAGCTTGGAGATGATGACGAGTTAGATGACAGTCGATCTCAATATGTTTTACGTTCGATGAAAGACTGGATTTGCGCCAATTGTGAATGGCACTCTTGTTGTCACAGTATAAGGAGTAGGATCCCGGAAATGAAACACCATGTCGGCAAGTAAGGACGGAGCCAATAATCTCAACAGTAGTGTCGGCCATAGCACGATACTCAGACTCTGTAGAGAGCGTGAGACAATATGTTTTTCTTGGCACGCCAAGAAAATGAGAGAATCGCCAAGAAAAATGCAGTAGCCAGTGACAGACTTGCGATCAGTTATATTGGAAGCCCAATCAGCATCAGAATAGGCACGTAATTGAAGAGCAGAAGAAGACGGCATGAACAAGGAACGTGTCAACGTGCCTCGAAGATAGCGCAAGATCCTCAAAACAGCAGCGTAATGAACTGTACGAGGAGCATCAACGAACTGACTAACAACATGAACAGCATAAGCGATGTCGGGTCGAGAGATAGTAAGATAGACAAGACTGCCAACTAAAGTCCGATAGCGGGTCACATCAGAAGGAGGTTCCCCATCATCCGGGCGAAACTTTTGATTCAGTTCCATAGGAGTAGCAGCAGCAGTGCGTGAGTCGGAGAGAGCAGCCCTGGAGAGAATATCAGCAGTATATTTTCTGTTGAGAAAGAAGGATACCACGCGAATTACGAGCAATTTCAAGCCCAAGAAAATAACGCAGTGGTCCAAGATCCTTCATGGAAAAATGCTGTTGAAGGTGTCTTTTGGTATGTTCAATATGAGCACGATCATCCCCAGTGATGATCATATCATCCCACATAAAGAAGAAGAATAGTACAACCAGCAGAAGAGGTATGAACGAACATAGCATGATCAGCCTCACTTTGTGTAAAACCAGCAGACCGAAAATAGCATCACCCGAACTTCTCAAACCAAGCACGAGGGGCTTGTTTGAGACCATAAAGAGCCCGCCGGAGACGACAAACCTGTCCAGAGGTGTGAGCAAGACCAGGCGGAGGTTGCATAAAGATATCCTCTTGAAGATCCCCGTGAAGGAAAGCATTCTTCACATCAAGCTGAAAGAGTGACCAGTTACGAATTGAAGCAACAGCTAGTAAAGTACGGACAGATGTCATCTTTGCTACAGGAGCAAAGGTCTCCTCATAATCAATACCATATTTCCTGCGAGAAACCCCGGGCAACCAGACGCGCTTTGTAACGCTCAATACTACCATCAGAACGGAGCTTCACCTTGTAGATCCATCGGCATGATACCAAGGATCGACCCGGAGGAAAGGCACAAGCTCCCAAGTACCAGTACTTTTGCAAAGCCGAGAGTTCCTCAGACATAGCCCTGACGCCATTCGGCATGTTGAATTGCCCTCGCGGATAACTAGAGGGTTTCTGTATAGTGTGACACGCAGCCACAAAGGAACCAAACTCGGAAGAATAAAAGTGAACAGCAACATACCGAGGAGCGGCTAAGACGACCATCGCGATCCCGAGAGGATTACGACGGGGCCTCCAAAGGTGCAGAATCGTCAAGGGCAGGCGGAGCAGGAGGTGCAGTAGAAGGACATGTGAAGATGGGGAAATGGATATATCTAGATCCGAATTGGAAATGGGAGAAGAGAGAATCAGGAAATGATCAGCGGGGAAGTTCCATGAATGGAATATGAGACGATACGAGGGATGAAGTGTGGCGTTTGGTAGGGGAGAAAGGGACATGCTCATGAAACGTAACATTACGTAGAGATACGTACACGTCGCGTGCATTTGGGTCATAAACAAAACGATAACCCTTATGCTCGGTACTGTAACCCAGAAAATGCACATTGGATAGAGCGAGCAGTGAGCTTCGTACGTTCATGGGGTGTGGTAGAATGACACAAGCAGTGTGCACCGAAAATAACTCGCAGATGAGTATAGGTGGGAGATCGAGAATGAAGACGGTAAAAAGGGTGTCTTGATTGAGAACGGATGAAGGTAGACGGTTAATGAGATGAACAGCTGTGAGAAGGGCCTCAGCCCAGAATTCAGTAGGAACAAGGTGGCAAGTAGAGAGCGCGAGTTGTCTCCAGAATATGACGATGCTTTACGCTCAGCAACCCCATTCTGAGCTGGAACCCCAGGACATGATAGTCTGAGGAAGCGTGCCATCACTAACCAAGAGAGAACGAAAAACACCTGAGAGATATTCTCCCCCTGAGTCAGATCGAAATTTGATTTTTTGTTTAAATTGGGTGGAAAACCATGGTAGTAAAAGACTGATAAATAGAAAAGAAATCACTGCGCTGTCGCATAAGATAGACCCATGTATAACGCGGGAATATCATCAATAAAGGAGACATAATATTTGAAACACTCTTGAAGAGAGAAGGGCAGGTCCCCATACATCAGAATGAATAAGATCGAAAATAGCACTAGATCTAGAGTTACTAATAGGAAAAGGCTTAGCAGATTGCTTGGCCAAAGGACAAATAGAACAAGGAGAAGTTATTAGAAGAAACATGGCCTAGAGCTCCTTTTTGATGAAGGACGGTGAGACGAGAAGAAGGAATATGCCCGAGACGCTGATGCCATAGAGCAAGATCAAGAGTAGCTAACACAGGAATAGGAAGAGAGGAAGACGGAAGATGGAGATGTCTGCATAGTATAAAGTCCGTCCCGTCTACTGCCCCTGCCAATCATCCGACCACTCAAACGATCCTGCACAAAGCAAGAGCCGTCAGTAAAGCTCACAATACATCCAGCATCGGTAAGTTGTCCAACAGATAATAAGTTAAGAGTCAGGGAAGGAACATGTAACACATCAGGGACACTGAAATCCCGAGGAACGGTGAGTGTACCCTGCTGGGTAGCCATAAGAGGAGAACCATCAGCTGTAAAGAAATGTGGCTGGATGCTTGAGCTCAGAAAGCTGAGTGAGACAGGCAGAGGAAGCAGACATATGTCTAGCAGCTCCTGAGTCAAGTATCCAGATAGTAGAAGTGTCACCTGAAGAGGGAGTAGCCGCAGCTGTGTTGCCAATAGACGAAACAGTTGCATGGGTGCCGGAGCCAGGTAAAGAACCAAGCAAAGAAGGATTCAGTCGAGCAAGCTGGGCCCAAGAGCTGCAACACGGTCATCCGTAGAGGAAGAAGCCAGAGTAACTGGCCGAGCCAATGGGACGAGGTAGGATGCTGAATAGGACGCTGTGGCATAGGAGGGCGCAAAACATCCTTCTTCTTTCGCCAACACTGTGACTCATCATGACCAGGACGGTGACAATAAGTACATGAAGGGCGGCGAGGGCCACGAGTAGGCGAAGCACGTGTTGGATCAGCCAAAACAGCTGTAGAATTAGAAATTGTAGAAGAGGAAAGTAGACCCAGACGAGTTTCCTCAGACTGCAATTCTTGACAGCGACAAGGAGAGACCGGTCGAGGGTGGGGGGGACAGGAAGCGATGGCAGAAGTTGGCCGCGAATACCTTCATAAGGAGAGCCCAGCTTCATAACACAAGCATGTAACGGTGCCTATCTTGAGCCTGAACCGATAGACTGGCACTGAGTGCATTTCAAGCATGTCGGGCCAGAGATACAGGGTGAAGACAAGACAGTGTCCAATTTGTGACTGTCCAGAGGGGGTAAAGGTCAATGTAGTTTACGTGATCGCAAAGATCCCTAATGTGGAGCGATGCCCGTGTGGCGTGGGCACATCGTGTACGTAATACTCTTGGCTCCTAACTGTGATAGACCGATATGTTCCAATCTCTAGTAGTAATCATTGGGGATGAGGCTCTTGGCGAAGCATCGATCCCATCAAATACCTCTCGTCTCCCATAAGTAATAGGTGAGACACATGGCGGTGTGGCGGAACGGGTAGGATCAATAGAAACCACAAGGCGGATAGCGCCGATGCCTTTTCGATCAGTGTTCACACTGTCCAATTGCTCGACATTTCATGCGCTGCACGTGGTGCTCTAAGTCTCCTCAGGATATAGTGGTTTGTGGTTGCGTTCAGTGTCCGTGCATGCAAACAGGACATAGACGAAAACCCGTCGTACATCATCAAACAAGTCTGCGGTAAACAGTGCAGCCATTGCCGCTGGTCGTTTTCCACGTGAATAATGGACCATCAAGCTTAGACGTCTACTTGCGGTCAATAGATACATCGCCCATCTGATAAGTTGAGGTGACAGCGATCTAATGACCATAAAAATACACCAAAGTGTTTTGAAGACCAGGACAAAGTCGCGCGGTCGATAGAATTGGCGAGACGCACAGAATCTAGAGGTACTAGTAAGCTCTCTAGAAATGATATAGGAAAAAAAAAATTATTCAGACGCACAAATCCTTGTGAGCTTGACTTATTCGCAGCACGATATCGGCTCAATACTCAAAATCTCATGTGTGCTTCAATTTTCTGATGCTGAAGATCCTTTATGGCAACACGTCAGAGTCATTACTTTTAAACACTGGTAACTTGGTCTCTAAA
>JAGVVM010021433.1:0-30553 GCA_019149425.1 Psidium friedrichsthalianum
ACAATTTCCAACCAAAATTGTCCGGAAGAACTCAATTGAAACATATGAAAATGTGTTACAGACATAATTGGTAAGATTATAAATCTAAGACTGAATTGACACAATGTGCAATAGATTATATGACTTTTAGGACGATTTTTCGCAAGTTTTTGGTATCTCTGTTAATTCTATGGATTCTGTTCACGGCCGAACAGCATCTCCCACTCGGGACTCTCGTCCCCTCTTCACCATCTCATACGCTAAAGAAGTTTCCCATCAATATCCAGAGAGACTCTGCCGCGTGAACATTTATGCGGGGAAGAAATGTCGGGAAGGCCCAAACCGAGGTCGCGGGAACCTCCACTGGCCGAGGTCCGAGATCAGAAAACGCGGTCTCACCTCTTTATATATACTCGATTTATGCATCTCCCAAAGATCAAGATACGAAGTTCGTGCTAAGAAACTCCCAACCTCTCTCCAACGAACCGCCTCTCTCATTCCCTCCCCGTTTTTTTTGTCTGCTGTGAACATGGCCGTCACCCAACAGCACATCGTCGTCATGCGCCATGGCGACCGCCTCGACAGCGCCGACCGGTCGTGGGCGTCCACGGCCCCAAGGCCATGGGACCCTCCACTGGCCGAGGCCGGTCGGGCCAGGGCGCTCGAGATGGCCAACCAGCTCCCCTCCCAGCTTGGCTTCCCGATCCACCGGATCGTCGTGTCTCCGTTCCGGAGGTGCGTGGACACACCGCTCTCGGACTGATCGGCCGGTGCCGCGGCCCACCGAACCAGGACCCCAGTGCAGTGAAAGGCGACGGTGGCATTGACCCAGCAAAAGTCAAGGTCCCATGGGTCTCCCTTTCGCATTCATCTGAAATCGTTTACTCCTGTCCGCACATATTAATGATGCCGAGGGTTTCGGTCCTCAATATTTTTGTTTATAAGAATATCTTAACACATTTTCTTTTTGGCAGGTATCTGTAGAGTATGGATTAGGTGAGCTGTTCAACGACATGGCAATCAAACATCCTCCTCTTAGTCCTGAAGATCACGGGGATTGGGGATTCAACATTCCTGAGATCGAAGCCTTGATCCCGCTAGACACTTTGGATCATACAGTGAAGCCAGTGTTCCATGAGGTACGATAGATATTTTTTCATGTTTGAAGCCCGAAAATTGAAAGAAAGAAAAAAAAAAGTGGCCGATTTCTTTTGGATTAATATCACGAAAAGACCAAAATCGATACACCTACAATAAATTTATTCTAAACTAATTTTTTTACCACGAAATACGTCAAATTAGTATGCCTGTGATAAATTTATCTTCCGCCAGTTTTCGTTAAATTTTACCATCAAATTGTTGAGTTGAATAACACATGATAGTTGACGGATGTATGAATTTGTGATTTTTTTACCATCAGTTTGTCATAGGTGTATGTATTCGTTTGGAGTTTTTTGTGATATTAATTCAATTTGATGAAAATTAAGGGGAGAGGGCAAATTTATCACAGATGTATCAGTTTGAAGTTTTTGGTGGTTAAAAAATTAGTTTGGGATAAATTTGTCACATGTGTACCAACTTAAGATTTTGATGGTCAAAAAATTAATTTTGGATAAATTTATCACATGTGTAACAATTTGAAAATTTTTTTATTGTATTAACCCATTCATTTTTTGTCCGTTTTCATGACTTTTGGTTTTCCTTTCTTGCTTAATTCTTGCTCGAGAATTCCATTTTATTGTTTTCTCAAGCATAAAGTCGAGAAGGGAAAAGACAAAATTTTGTCAATGTTTTCCCTAAATTGGAGGATCCCTGACCTTGTCTAGTAAATAGTGGACTTCTTTGTCTCTCGTGGAATGGAAACATGTAATGAACCAATTTGAACTTTGATTTCTTTATAGCTGCCGCACTGGGGAGAGACTGAGCCGAAGGCAAGAGATAGATATCTGCACACTATTCATACTCTTGCCGATAGCTACCCTTCAGAAAATTTGCTGCTCATCACTCATGGTAAGCTTCAGCTAATCAGATTGAAAGCTATAAAGTTCCGGTGTATTACACCAAGATGATATATTGCTCGAACGATTACGTGCTATAAGTTCTTAGTATTTCTTTAGCACACTCAATCCATCATTAGGCTTCAGGTATCGGAATCATCCCTTCACGTTTATGCAGGGGAAGCAGTGAAGGTTGCGGTCTCGACACATCTGGAGGATGCCGCGAGATTCAGGATTAGGATGGATTACTGCGGTTATGCACAGCTTAGAAGACAAGTCATTCAGAATGGCGATGCATTGGAGGCCGGCGAGTTTGAGCTTCTGGGAAACTATGGCCAAACCGGCATCCGCTGCTTGCCGAGGATGCCAATGTGATTGATAACCTCATCTCGAATGTTGCATGATTTGTCGTATTACATATGATGGATGACAAGAGAACTTGCTCTTATGATACACACACATATATATATATATATTTTCGTTGATTCTTTTGCTAATTGGGACAGCCAATTATTGAATGTGTTATTCTTTTTATGATTCGACGTTGAATGTTATATGTTCTTTTCTCTAATTTTCTTTTTTCACTCGGTTTATGTTATTAAGTCAAGCTACAAAATCAGTTTTTATTTAGATCGCCAATCACAAACATTGTTTTATTTTTTTTGAAGGGTCTGTATTGTGTCAAATGGTTGGGTCGGGTCGAATATGATCCGACCCATATCAACCCATTTAACTAGTTTTAACTCATTTTTATATAGTACAAATCAAACTTTCATACCCGACCCAACCATATCTAAACTGATCCATATTACTAGGAGTGATTGGTTCTCGGTCTGGTCTAGTTCCCCTCAAGAACCAGTAATCGAACCGGACAAACAAATGGACTGGACTGGAGTAGATTGGACTGAAAAAAATGTAGCCCACATTACTCTCAAATTGTTGAAATCAACATCACTATAGAACCTCAATGTCTGCATAAACCGACTTCCCAATAGCAAACAAACCTAAATAGATGGCCTCACTTAGGAGAGCACTCGACAAGAGGCTCGAGGAGCTAAAAGAGATTCATGGATCAAACTGAAAAAAAAAAATTTATAAAAAAAATACTGGTCCAGCAGTCTAGTCCTATGTCTCTAGAATTGAGAACCGAACTGCCCAGTCACTAGTTCTAATTTTAGGAATCGAGAACCAGACTGGATCCCTCTAGAACTAGGAGCCAGAAAACCGGTCCGAGCAATCCCGGTCCCCAATTTGCTCACCCCTACATATTACTAAAACAATTCTATATTTAATCTAATTTAGTAAAACTTATGAATTATTGAAAAAATTATATTATTGAAACATTGTGGACAACTTTTATAGTTAAAAAATAATAATTTTTTCTTTAGTTTTTATTTTTATTGTTATACTTTCCTTTTCCTTTTATATTTTTCTTTTCATTTTTTTAAAGTCCAGCACTGGCCATAGGCTAGGGTTTTGGGGCCCTCATCTAGGACTGGTGAGGGTCTGCCGGCGACCCTTGCCAAACTCGTTGGGAAAAAAATAAAATAAAATAATCGGAAGATATTTTGTTGACTCACTTAAGATACTTAACTAACTCATTTATGACCCATTTATGACTCACTTAAGACTTTTTCTTAAGTGTCCCATTTATGATATACTTAAGTCTGTTAACAAACCATTCACTCTTAAATATGGATTCTTAACTCATCTCGCCACCTCTAATTCTATGTCGGGTATTTGTGCATTGGTCGTTTTTAGGACAGGAAAATTATGTATAAACATCCCAAAAGAGGGGAAGGTTTTGCCGTGATTTAACTTTCAGCCGTTGGCTGGGTGAATTTCATGAGCTGAGTCCATACGATCAACGATTATGACATACCCACTTCAATGAATTGGGGTCCATATCAAATTCCTCTCCAATTAGAACAATGACCTGACAGTTCATGATTAAGATAGCAACCTTAAATGTTAGGGCTTTGTACAAGGGTTTTGTTTATAGTGGCAAACATCTGAACAAATCTTAATTTATGGAGATAATTAAGTTACGCGTGAATAAATTGTGACCTCACTATTTTATAGGATCAAATAGCCAGTGTTGAATGGTCGATATATCCCTATGAACTTTGTTTTTTCCAGCCAAATATCTTTGGTTCATTTGGTAATAATTGTTGTACTTTGGCAGCTTGGGAACAAGAAACAAGGGTCGTTCGCTTTGGTTAAGCCATGAGTTCGCACATCTAGGATTGGTAATTCATATCATTGTTTCGTAATCATGTTTATAATTCGTGCTAAAATGTGAAATATGACTTCCATTTGAGAAGCTAAAATGATCGATAATTGACCAAAACGTGAGAAAAATTATCCAAAAAGTCATAAACTTAATTATTGTACTTTTGTCAATTCAGTCTTAAACATTTTAATTTTGCCAATTGAATCTTAAGCATTTTCAAAATTTGCCAATTTTTGCCGAAAATTACTGACGTGGATGCCGGTCATCCTATATGGCATAACATTCGCTGACATGGTCAAATTTCAATGATGTTTTAATATTTTTTGAATTTGGATTAGTTTTTATTTTTCTTTTATTTTTATTTTTTCTTCTAACGCATCATTCCATGTAGGGTATTTCAAGTCCTACGGAGACTAAACATTCTTGTCGATAATGATATTAGTTTTTGGTAACACATTTGTTTAAAGTGATAAGAATGATTAGAGTTAAAAAAGAAAAGTTCTAAAAAAGGAAAGCACCCTAAATTATCAACCAAAGCACCCTAAATTTTCAACCTTACGGGTATGTACCTAGGATTTATACCTAATCTTTTTTCAAGTATAAACATATACGAGGGAAAGTCACATTCATTGTAGTTAACGGATTTAGCATATTGGTTTATTTTATCAATGGCTTTGCCAATATAATTATTTTTAGGTAACTGCGAGAGTAACAACATGGTCGGCCACAAACTCTTGAAGAAGTGGACCTCACATAATTTGTGATTATTTATTACTTTTTTGTGGCCCATGATAAATTGTTAATCTCATGAAAAATTAAGGATAATCACATAATTATTTCTTTTTGCAATTTTTTTTCTACATTATAGTAATTGATCGATGTTCCAATACACACAAGTCAACCCTAAAATAGGTGAAATTATTTTCAACCCCCGCCACGCAAAGAAATAAAAACGCTTGATTGTTTTACACGTAAATACTCCTAAAATAAATAAATAAAATATTCCTACAATTAGAAAAACTTCTAGCTAGCTGAACATTGTAAACAAGTTTTCATCTTGAGAATGGTTTTTTTTATATAAGGCAAGATTAGTTTTCAAAATCAAGAAATTATTGATGTGAGGTAAGTGCAAGTACACTTCTAAAACAAGTGCCCCACATCTATAGATATTCAATAGCTCCGTTTGTTTCGCGAAAAATGAAAGATTTTTAGAAAATATTTTCTAGAAAGTTAAAATGGTAATATTTCTCGGTGTTCAGTTAAAACCTGAAAATGAATAGGAATATATTTACCACCATTTGATATGAAAATTATATTTTGATTTTCTTGGGGAAAATTACCAAAAAATTTGAATTTTTGTTTTTTTGCCTTTGTTTTTCTTTTTTCTTTCTGTCTCTACCGGTGCCTGGCCACAAGCAAGGGACGAGCTTGCCCCAAGGGTAGCGAGCTCATCCCTCTCCTGTTCAGGTCGTAAGCAGTCGTCACTCTTCATGTTTAATCACACTATGTTTGGTGTCGCCCTCTCTTGTCACTCCTTGTGTGTGAATCTCAGGCTTTGCTGCGAGCTTGGAGCTGAAAGCTTTTGAATTCTAGGGTTGAGTGTGGTTTCAACGTATGTAAGGTAGGTTTCAGGTTCCAAAAATTGTGAAACCTATTTCAACGAGTAAGTTCCAAGTTTCAAGTAAGTGCAACTTGGAACCTGTAACTTGTAATAAGTTTTTGTGATTTTTGTGGTATATATCTTTGCGCGATCATTCAATATTTCATGGCATCAGATAATGAAAATGTAATTTGGAACCACTAGCTTAAGCTTTCATTTCCTACAATAGTTATGACTAAGACTTTTACTTTATTAATATATCACATTTAGCGTATGTCTAAATATGATTTGTGGTCAGTGAATTATGATAACAAATTGTGGTCATTAAATGTAATAATTTATTGTGTTTGATGAAGAATACTAATGAAACCTCTCTAGACTTTGGAACTGACCTTAAAACTTATGACGAGGTAGGTTTCAGTTTGCAGAGTATGTAGAATAGGTTCCGGGTTATAAAAAATGAAGAACTTGTTCCGACACGTAGGTTCTAGGTGGAACCTATATGGAACGTAGAACCATTTATCTCTACTGAATTCATCCTAATTTGAGCGAATTCGATAGGTCGTCAAGGCGGAATCGAGTCTTGGGACGTGGTTTTGGTGTTCGCAATCAGATTCAGTTTGAGCTGGCAATTGGTGGGCGAAGACGAGGCAAGGGAGTAGTCTCCGAAGAGTTATCAAGGTCCAACATGCAAAATCATCCTTTAAATAACCCTAAATATTTACTTTATAATCAGTCTAATTTTGGATTATTGCATTTCAGAAGATCTAAAGATGCAAATCCTTTCAACTACGAAGCGTACACATATGTTAACCAAAAAAAAAAAAAAAAACTGATGAGGACGAGCAACTCGACAGCGACAAGTAACTCCTTCCACGTGAAGGAGCATTGGATCTACGCAGAAAATGATTTGACAACGAGCACAAAAGGCAACCAAAATTCTTCTTTGCAAATAAAATTCATTTTTCTATAAATGAGAAACAATATAAAAAAAAAATTATCAGTCAAGCATCCTCTCTTAGACTTGGCTTGGAGCAGGAGGTCAAAAGTCTTCGCGAGGTCAATTAAAGTGTAGACGAAAATTTATGGAAGCTTTTCATGTCTTTCCAAGAGAGAGAGAGAGAGAGATTTGGTCAAACACGCAAAGTTGATTTTCAAATTAAAGAGATAGCTTCCTTTGTGCTTTTTATTTTATCTTTTTTGCGAAACAGTCAACTTTTTTTTTTAATCTATACTTAGCAGAAGTGCGCATATATGGGAGAAATTGATTTTTAAAAGAATTATGTGGAAAATGAAAAATATCTTAAGATTAGCCTTGTTTTGGTAAAGCTGTTTGTGAAAAAATAGAAATGATTCAAGTTTTAAGATCAAGTTATGTAGGGAGAAGAACGGCAAAAGCCCTAAAATTGGTGTCGATCAGTCAATTCCGTCGTAAAACTTGTTCTCTTTTGTTATTTGAATCATAGAACTTGCCGGCCTTCTTTACATAGTCCTTCTATTTACTCCATCGAATTTTCCTAGACTGAAAGTTCATGTGACATTGATATTTACTTTTCTTCTATTTTTGTATAAATAGCGATAATGCACCATCAGTCAGAAAAAGAAAACTAGAAACTAAGAAAAGACTAATATTAGAAGAACGATTTTTTTTTAAAAACAAATAACGAAGGAGATTGGACGGTGACAGGGCAGTTCGTGGTTGGTTTGAGATGGATGGACCACTCGCTAGGGTGGCAACGAAGGCAACGAGCCATTTCTGATGGCCCGCCGCCATCGCATGAGCATTTGAGAGCCATTGCCCTCGATCGGTGGTCATGGTGACCACCGCCACATTAGGTGAGGGCAACCCCATGCTACGCCACCGGCAACGGCGGAGGGTTCCCCTACCATCACTGGGGACAGAGGAAGGAGAACATGCTAGATAGCTTCAGCGTTAAGTTCACCTTGTTTTATGACCAGAAAAAAGAAAAAGGAAAACTTTTTTTTTTCTTTACATTGTTAAAAATATTATATAGCCCCGCAAAACCACACTGATTTGGCAACCCAAAATTGCTTCATTTATCAAAGATATTATAATCGACGATGAATCTTCCACCGCAATTTCTTGGGTTGATTCCTCTGGTCCTTTCTCGCAGCCGACGTTCATGCACCGAGTTACACGCTGAAGAAATTTCAATGTCCGCGTGAATTCTGCGTGGGTTGTTGAAGAAATTGTTCGGAAGTTCTTCGTGACTTATCTTGAAAATGAAACAGGAAAAAAAAATCAGAGAAGAATGTCTCACCTCTTTATAAAAGTTTGTGATTTGTGCATCTCTTAGCATTAAGAGACACAACATTCATGCTAAGAACTCCTAATCTTTCTCTAACGAAGCTCCGCTCTCATTCCCTCACCGTTCTTTCTGCTGCGAACATGCCCGCCTTGAGACCTGCGCGACCTCACCACCACCACCAGCATGTCGTCGTCATGCGCCACGGCGACCGCCTCGACAACGTCGACCCGTCGTGGCCGTCCACTGCCCTCAGGCCATGGGACCCTCCGTTGGCCGAGGTTGGCCGTGCCAGGGCGGTCAAGACGGCCAATCAACTCCCCGCTCAGCTTGGCTTCCCAATCCACCGGATCGTTGTGTCTCCGTTCCGGAGGTGCGTCGACACCGCTCTCGGGCTGATTGCCAGCCTCTCGGCCCCGGTCGAGGACCCCGCTGCAGCGATGGGCAACGGCGACATTGACTCATCAAAAGTCAAGTCCGTTAGTCTCTTTCTCACGTTCATGTTAAATTGTTCAGTCATATATCCATACGTTAATGATGCCTAGCTGGTGGTCCTTCTGCATGTTAACATGTTACGACCCATTTTTTCTTTTTGCAGGTATCTATAGAATATGGATTGAGTGAGTTGTTCAACAACATAGCAATCAGGCATCCTTCTCCTAGTCCTGAAGATCATGGGGATTGGGGATTCAACATTCCTGAGATCGAAGCCTTATTCCACTAGACGCTCTGGACAATACAGTGAAACCAGTGTTCAGTGAGGTACAAATTCCTTAACTTGTTTGAAATAAAAGTGATGTTGATCTCAGTGTTGATATGCCAAAATTATAAGAAAAAGGAAATTGTCAATAATGGGATTTTTCTTTTCTTGATTGGGTACATATAATTAGAGTTTGATTTTTTTTTTTTCTGTAGCTGCCGCAATGGGAGAAACTGAGCCAAAGGCAAAGGAGAGATATCTCCACACCATTCATTCTCTTGCAGACACATACCCTTCAGAAAATTTGCTGTTCATCACTCATGGTATGCTTCTAACTTTAAATTTTATTTCTTTCCAAAAATTCTCATCCGTATTGTTTCGCGCAATTAGATTGAAAGCTATAAAGCTTAGGTATGTTACACCCAGAAGTTCGCGCGACATATACTCAAGTGTTTGGCCTGTTTGCACATCCATACGATTATTGCTTATCCACCGACGATACGTTACGCGAATAAAATCGTACTGGAAGATCTTAGGGAAGCTAATGTACTCAAACGGTCACCGGGCTTCATGTGCTGGAATCATCCCTTCACGTTTATGCAGGAGAAGCTGTGAAGGTCACGGTCTCGACACATCTGGAGGACGCTGCGAGATTCAGATTAGGATGGATTACTGCGGATACGCACAGCTTAGAAGACAAGTTGTTCAAAATGGCGATTCGCTCGAGGCCACGGAGTTCGAGCTTCTCGCGAACTATGGCCAGACCGGCATCAAGTGCTTGCCAGGGTTGCCGATGTGATCGATACCCTTCACGTCCGCTGTTGCACGATTTGTCGTATTACATAAGATGGACGGCAAAAGTGCTTGGTTTTTATGATTCTGTTTCTTTGTTAATTCTTTCATATGTTAGGGGAATTCTTTTGCCAATTAGGACGGACAATTTATGACTGTGTTATCTTCTTTTGTTTCAACGTTGAATGTGATATGTTTCTTTTCTCTAGTTTGCCTTTTCAATTAGTCTATGTTGGTCTCGGATCCTCGTTAAAGCTCCGTTTGTTTCGCAAAAATGAATTATTGAAAATAATTTCCTAAAAATGACCGCTCGCATTGCTTACAAAAATCAAAATGAAAAATCTCGAAAATGAAATATCTTCCATTGATTAATTACTTTAGGCAATATAAGCGATCATGTTTAAAAAAAATATTTTTCGAATCATTCACTTTTCGCTAAAAAGACTTAATGGATAAAAAAAAATCGGTATTGAATTAGACCACCAATCAAAAATTTGTTCCAATTTTTAGAAGGGCGTGTATTCTAGGTTTAGTAATGAAATGTCACATCACTCGTTTTGTAAGCCATCGTTCAACACAATTTCTTGGGAACATAAAATTTGCTCTCATTTTTTTTTCCCTAACCATCTATCTTTTATTTATCAAATTTGGAAGATCTAAACAAGCAAAATCCTCTTTTTAATAACTCTATTTTTAAAAAAACTTGCCAACTGTCAATTTCGATCTATCACGCTTCAAAGATCCAAACACGCGAATCCTTTCACTAACGAAGCATAAAAGTGATTTAACCAAGAAGCTTTTTAAGGATGAGCACTCAACCGTGACGAGCAACTCTGTATGATTTCTCGATTTTGCAGAAATGTATGGAATATTAGCACACGAGTCGAATGAATTTTTCTTGCCAATAATAAGATAAAAGATATGTCCTCTAATAATAAAATTCATTTCCCAATTAAAAAAATTAAAAAAATTCAAATAATCATTCGAACATCATCTCTTAGACTTTGAATAGAGTAGGAGGTCAAATAGTCAACGCGAGGGGCCATTGCTCGTACAATTGTCAAGCAAAGCTTTTCGTGTCTTTCCGCGAAGGAGAGTTCAGGTAAATGGAGTAAATAATAATAATAATAATAATAATAATAATAACAGAGAAAGGGCATCGGCCGAGCGACGCGTTTCCGATGGAGTAAAATAACTAATTGAGGAGAGTTTGAAGAAGAAAAGAAAAACAGGGATTTGTCACCATTTAAAAGTAGAAGGTTCTCTTTACTCTGTAAGTAACTAGTACATGTGGGCATGCAATGCTCCATTTATTTCACGAAAAATGAGCAATTTGAAAATATTTTTCAAAAAGCAATCGCTTCTGTCACTTAAAAAAATGAATAAACGAAATTTTTTTCATCACTTACAAAAATAGTTAGGCATAGATTATTATTGATGATGAAAATATTTTTCGTTGACTAATTTTTCTAAATGATACAGCAATTACTTTCGAAAAATATTTTTCAAATCTCTTATTTTCCATAAAACAAACGGAGCTTACGTGTATGCGAGAAATTGACATTAAATCATTGATTAATAAAACGAAATTTGCTATAAAAAATCAGAAAACATAGAAATTGCATAAAAATGTGTGGGAAGAGAAAAAAAAAAATTTCATGATCCTAATGTTTTTAAGCAAGCTGCAGTAGGATAAAATATCAAAAATTCAACTTTGATGTAATGACCAGGTCTGATGGAGAGGAGATGATCGCCCAGGCTAGAAAGTTTGGACAAAGAGCAGCTCTTGACATGCTTTAGGATGGCGAACAGGACATGAATGAACCGAACGGTGCATCGAACAGGGGTAGGGCGATCCTAGAATATATATGTGAAAACTAGAATTAACTCATAGATGTACCCTTTGGCATAATAGAAATGCTTAGTTTTGAACTCCAAAATTAAGCGTGCTCAGGTAAGAGCACTCTTAGGATTGGTGACCTCATGAGAATGTGCCTATTCGTATGCTGAAGGACAAAATCGTGAGGCTTGATATGGGACGAGCTAAAATGGACAATACGTCGGTGGGTTAAATCCAGGCGTCACAATTAAAAAACATGTGAGGGATGAAATGAAATTATGTATTTTCCTGGTTGTTCATGGAATAAAATGCCGGGAATGGAAGATCGATTAGGATCCGTCACATGTAGAAGAATATGCTTAGATAACTTCTTTGCGAAGTTCACCTCGCTTTATTATGTTTTATGCTATTAAGAATATTTTAATAATCCCGAAAGTCAAGACTCATTTGCCAACCCAAACGTCTTGAGAGTCTGGATCTTGTCGCGAAACATGATGGAAACCTCCACCACAATTTCTTTTGGTCATCGTTAATTCTATTACGTTTGAAATTTTTTTGGTTCTTTTTCCAAAGTCAAATCGCATCTCCTAATCAACTCTTCTTCACCAAATCATACGCTAAAGAGATTTTCCATCTTTGAGCCACGTTTTACATTTTTTTTTTTTTGCATTCAAGAATAAATATGCCCGTGTAGTTTTGATTGAGGTTATCATCACGGAAAATCCCGAACTAATATAAATATGATAAATTTACTTCAAACTAATTTTTGACCACGAAAAGCCCCAGAGTAATATTCCTCTGATAAATTTATCGCAAATTCATTTTTTTTGACCACCAAAAAACCCCAAGCTAATGCAATTGTGACAAAATTACCATATATTAATTTCCGTTGAATTGAGTTATTATCATGAAAAACGCCAAACTGGTTTACTTATGATAACCGGAGAGTAAAAACCTCAAATTGGTATATCCGTTAATTGTCACGTGTCATTCAACTTAGTAATTTGACAAAAAGTTTAATGGAAACTAAGGGAGAATAAATTTATTATAGGTGTACCACTTTGAATATTTTGGTGTTAAAAGAAATTAATTTGGAATAAATTTGTCGATACATCAGTTTGGGATTTTTTTTTATATTAACCATTTATTAATTGTAGCAGAAGTTGTTCGGAAGGCACCAAAGATAGTGAAGAACCTCATAAAATGTAATAATAAAATCAAACACAAGGTCTCACACTTACATGTACGAACATCTGTGCCTCTCCCAAAACTAAGAGAAATTTATGGAGCGAACTCCCAAACTCTCTCTGTCAAAGTTCCTCTCCCACTCCCCTCGCCATTTTTGCTCCTGCAAGTATGGCCACTGTCAGACAGAGCAGCCTCGCCGATACCAGCACGTCGTCATCATGCGCCACGGCGACCGCCTCGACAACATTGACGCCGTCATGGCCGTCCACGCCCTCAGGCCATGGGACCCTCCGTTGGCCAAGGTCGGCCGGGCCAGGGCGGTCCAGACGGCTGAGCAACTCCCCGCCCAGCTCGGCTTCCCAATCCACCGGGTTGTCGTGTCTCCGTTCCGAAGGTGCATCGACACCGCTCTTGGACTGATTGCCGTTCGCTCAGTCGCGGACAAGGGCCCCGATGTCACGATGAGCAGCAGTCGCATTGACCCATCAAAGTTCAAGGTCCATGAGTCTCTCTCTCTCACATCATCTGGAATTGTTTAGTCATATGTGATTTTAATTAATGATGCCTAGGTTTTCGCTACTTAGTATTTGTATAAAATAATAATGGTTAACGCAATTTCTTTTCGCAGGTATCTATAGAGTTTGGATTGGGTGAATTGTTCAACAACAGAGCAATCAGACATCCTCCTCCTAATCCTGCAGATCATGGTGCTTGGGGATTCAACATTCCTAAGATTGAAGCTTTGATTCCAGCAGAAACGTTGGATCATACAGTGAAGAAGTGTTCAATGAGGTACAAAATATTTTCAAATTTTGAAGCCCACAGAAAAATTGATTTTTTTTTGTGAATTTCGTTTTACGAGACTAGATTTGTTTAATAGATGGATGTGCGATGTGGCTCCATAACATGGATCACACTAAATAAATTAAACGTTTGGGGATCACATTGCATATTTAGCCAAAGTTCAGGACCATCCATTTCATTATTCCAAGTTTTATCTAAATTGAGAGGATCTCATATCTCGTCTAGTATATAATTGACTTATTTTTTATTTTTCATTACATATAATAACTAATCAAAGTTTGATTTTTTTGTAGCTGCCACAATGGGGAGAGACTGAGCCAAAGGCAAGAGATAGATATCTCCACACTATTCGTTCTCTTGCCGATAGATACCCTTCAGAAAATTTACTACTCATCACTCATGGTAAGCTCCAACATGCAACTAGATTGAAAGCTGTAAAGATCAGGTACATTACAAACAAGAACATTCGACAAAAGATTAAGTATTTCGCCTCCTTACACATCCATATGATTACCGTTTGTTCGAACTCTTTTTTCCGGAAGAAGATCTATTCCGACGATCATATATTACACCAATAGTTCCATGCTATAAGTTCTTAGTAAAGCTAACATTATCAAACAATCATGGGCCTCACATATCGGAATGATCCCTTCACGTTTATGTAGGGGAAGCAGTGAAGGTCCACGGTCTCGACACATTTGGAGAATGCTAAGAGATTCAAGATTAAGCCGGATTACTGCGGATACCACAGCTTAGAAGACAAGTATTCCAAAATGGCAACTCCTTCACGGCTGGCACGTTTGAGCTCGTCGGGAATTACGCGGCGAACCGGCATCCAATGCTTGCTGAGGACCACCGATGTGATCGATACCTGACATGGAATGTTGCTCAATTTTTCCTAAATACAAATGATGGATGCAAAAGAGCTTTGGCTTTGCGAGTTTTGTATCTTTGTCAACTCTTTCATATGTTAGGGGAATATCATTTTCTAATATTAAGACTCGTGGTGAAATATTACGGGACGATGAATCTTCCGCCACAATTTCTTGAGACTCATGAAGAGTGACGAAATTGCCGGGAAGGCACGAACAGGTTGGAGAGAAGAATCTTCCTGCAAACAAAAGGAGGACGTCAAAGCAACACAGAGTCCCACGCGCTTTCTGCGTAAAAAATTTGTGCATGTCTCTCCGGGATTGAGAGAGAAAATTCATGCTACGAATTGCCGCTCTCTCTCTGAGAAATTTCCTCTCGCTTTCCCTCGCCATCTTTTCTCCCGTCGACATGGCCGCCACGAGACTCGAGCGACCTCCCCGCCACCAACACGCGGTCGTGATTTGCTAAAAGATAGTAAAAGAAAACTTGAATTTTTTTGTTTCCCTTGTTATTCTACCGATGTACAGGACGAGTTTAAATAGATACACGGTTAAATTAACACGACGAGGACAAAATTGATTCCTCAAATTAAGAAAAGTATCCTCATGTCAAGGAGAGAATTTTAATTGAAAATTCAAATTTTTTAGAATGGCGGAAGAGATCAAGTCACTTTCAGGCTGAGCACGGCTCACTCAGTGAAGCTTGGTCTGCAAAAATCTGACTCGATTAGAACCAGACCTTAAATCTACAATTTGATCTTTGCTGGCGATGAACCGAACAGTGAGAGTATTACACCCAACTATTTCCTAACATAATGAAGATCAACAACGAACATTTTAGGAAAATTTAAGCTCTGTTTATTTTAAGGAAAACAACTTCTAAGAAAAAAATTTCAAACTTTTTTTCGGCGTCTGGCTCAGATGAAATAAACTAGTGAAAAATTATTTTCTATTATTGAAAAAAAAAAACACCTTCACAAGTGGAAAAATGATATCCTTTTTTTAAAAAGAGGGATCATTTTCCATCCTCTTTCCTCCTTCACCTACATTTTTTCTTCTTATTGTTTTGTATTTTTATTTTATTTTTTTCCTTTCTTCCTAGCTCGCTTGAGACTAGCGAGGATTGAGTCCGTTGGCCTTGGGCGAGCTTGACCTCGTGCCTCTGCTATGACGGTGGCCATGGCTAGCAACTGGCAGAGGGAGGAAGAAAGAGAAAAAAATTGTAATTTTCTCCAAGAAAATCAAATCATATTTTTCCTACAAAACGGCGGAAAATATTTTGCTATTACTTTTTAGGTATTAGCAAAAGAAACCAAAAAAATATCGTGATTTTTTAAAAATAATTTTTCTGAAAAATTATTGCTTGGAAAGCGCCGGTTATCTGTCCTTCTCCCTGATACTTTCAAAAGACACGGACTCCGAAAAAGAAGTCGATATTTGGAGAGAATAGAAATTTGCCCATCGAGAAACTCGACACCTCTGTGCAAAATATTTGGTTAAAAAAAAAAAAAAAGAACTCTCTCTCTCTCTGCAAAACATAAGAGCATTGTCAAAAATCGAGTATAACCAATAACGCATATCCAAGAGTTTTAAGAATTTCCTCTAAGCGATCGAAGCAATTTGTACTGCCATGCTGACATTATTTTTATTTTATTTTTTTTTTGGTACAGCAGGTTAGGTAATGTCCGATCTGCTTTCACGCATCTCGACCTGCCATTCTTCGAGCATCTTATAGCGCAACCCTCTCCTCTGGCTCTTACGTTTTGGATTTCTTTTCTTGTTCTAGCTCCTCTAAGGCTTGAAAAAATGTTGAAAAATATATCCTATAGCCCATTTATCTCACTTGAATAACTACTCAATAAGAATTATTTTTATTATCAACAACAATTTATGACCAAACAACTTCATAAATGACAAAAAATTTTCTACTCATTCGTTAATAATGATGTGAACAACTTTTTCAAAGAAACTATATATTTCAAGTCACTTATTCTTTTCACTAAACAAACGTAGCCTTGACATAAAATACTTTTTCAAAAGGACAAATAAAACAACTCCACATTTGATTGGCACATTCCCATAAATGTCAATACTAGCCTAAGAAGCACGTGGAGGTGGTCGACGAGTAGCCTTGACATAAAATAACTTTTCAAAAGGACAAATAAAATAACTCCACATTTGATTGGCACATTCCCATAAATGTCAATGCTAGCCTAAGAGCACGTGTAGGGGGTCGCCAAGTTAGTGTTGAGCATGTGTCAGATACCGACACACATTGTCGGCATGTCGAACACTGTCGGCCGTGTCGAACACGCAAGGTCTTTTTTTCAAAAAGAAGAAGAAGATGAAGAGCACGGACTAGATCCGAGGCGAGGTAAGCCTTGGGAACAGCGAGGACGGTTGGCGGAGTGTTGCGCTAGATTCGAGGCGATGCTAGTAGAGAAGAGCGATGAAGGCAAAGAGCTCTAGGAGGTCATGGGGTTGCTGGGAGGGTCGAGAGAAGCCATAAAGAGGACGCAGATCGGAGAAGAAAAGCCAAAGAAGGAACCGACGGACTAACACACTCGATAGCTCGCGGATAGAGACTAACCCCGATCGAGGATGAGGTCAGGCGACCGTGAAGCCTCTGGGCGCGCGAGAGAGAGAGAGAATAAGAGGAAGTGGACGGTTTGCCCTCGGTTTATCCTTTCCTTTTGGTGGAGTTATCGAAAAAGGAAGCTTGGGAGGTGGGAAGGAGAGTACGATCCTTACCAAACTTTGACTTTTTTTTTGTCATGCCTGGTTTGTCCTCGGTTTATCCTTTCCTTTTGAAATTCTTTATTGCAATTTTGAAAGATTCGATTTCCACTTTATTCGATCTTTTCTCTTTTTATTTATTTATTTTTTAGCGTTAAGCTTAAGTGTCCATAATTATCACGAATTAATTAAATCATGATCCCTTCTACCTAAGTAATATCCATATATACTATATATATATTTGAAAATAATTTTCAAAAATCTATGTGTGAATTTGAATCAAATTAATTTGATTGAAATAATCATAAAAATGTTAATTTATCATTTATATACAAAAATATACATTTTATATAACGCGTCCCTAACGTATCGGAATTATCTATTTTTTAGATATGACGTGTCGACGTGCCGTGTCATGTCGTATGTCGAGTGCCAGTGTCGATTTCACTTAGTTGCTAGCATACAATCTTTGGGTGATTGTAGAATAACAGTATGTTGTGAGTTACAAATTCTTAAAAAAGTGGACTCCACAATAATTTTTAATTAATTTTCTTTTTTGGTGACCATAGCATAATAGTCATCCAAATTATATAATCAATTCTCATGGGAAAATGAGCAATAAGTAATTTTCAGTTTGGAAGTTTCCATTTGAGAATTTTCGTTTTTCTTTTTAATTCATGATCGACTTTAATTGTTTTATTAATCAAGACTCGATATTTATCCGGTAAGGACAAAGCTCTATATATATTGCCCTTCGCTGAATCTGGACTCATGCTTTAACTTTCCCTGATCTCACCCTGCTTTCACGAAATCGCCGTCTCTCGTCTCCCATCCTCATCTTCCCTCTCGCTCCCCAAGCGTACAGCCCTCACCGCCTTAACTCGCCGGTTGCAATGGCGCCACTGACCGTGAAACCCGAGCAATGCCAACACGTCCTCGTCATGCGCCACGGTGAGCGGGCCGACAGCGGCGCCGACAATTGTGGTGGACCACGGTCCCCAACCCATGGGACGCTCCGCTGACCGATGCTGGCCAGGCCAGGGCGCTAGAAACTGGCAGGAAACTCCGGGCCCAGCTGGGGTTCCCAATCCACCGGTCGTCGTGTCGCCATTCCGACGGTGCGTCGAGACCGCGCAGCAGCTGATCACCGGTCTCTCCCAGGTGGACGCCGTAAACCTAGGCAATGGGAATCCCACCGACTCATCAGCATCACGAATCAAGGTCGAGTAATCTCTCCTAATCCCCATCCGTTTTGATAATGGGAAAAAAAAAATCTATTGCTCGAAAGTAAAAACTAGGCTGGCTCATGTCGATCAAGTCAACACGCTTTGCTTTCAATTTCGAACGCAATATGTTCTTTCCGTTTTGGCTTTCGGCCAAACTCCGAAGAACATTTTCACATAAAGAACAATAAATTCAAGTGCTAATCTATCAAATAGCTTTTTACAGGTATCTATAGAATTTGGAATGTGTGAGATGATGAACGACGTCGCATTGTGGTATCATCCCACGGATCGCGATTCATGGGGATTTGACATAAAAGAGCTCGAGGCTTCCTTTCCGACCGGCGTCGTAGACTTCACACCGCACCGGGTGTTCAACGAGGTACGAGCTTCCTTTTTTTTTTTTCTATTTATGTGGCACAGCCTGTGTGTATAATTGAAGCTTCCATGATGATGTCTTCCGCGATAGCAACATGCATCAATAGTCATAACTAAAGCTAAACGCGCATGGCAGAATATTTTTTTTTTTCTTTTAAAGCGGAGTTAGAGTGTGAAAACGACATTGTTTTACCACGTGAATTATCCAGTTTCACTAAAATCACGACCCTTGGGAAGTTTTCACGAGTAAGGGTTTATTTTTCTTTTCCCCTTTCTTTGCTATACAACTTTGGTTTACTTCCATCATAAACGAGACTAGAAGAAAATCACCTTTGAAGTTTGTAAGTTTAAGCATGTGTAAGTGTAATTGCATGGTCTAATTTGGAGTATATCTAAATTGATGCAGCTGCCACAATGGGGAGAGAGCGAATCCGGGGCAAAAGATCGATACCTGCTCACCATTCGCTCCCTCGTTGACAAATACCCAGAAGAGAATCTCCTGTTCGTCACTCATGGTAAGCTTCAATTTGGCATTTCACTTCTCTCTTTGTAATCAATTTAATCAAAATTCTAACCCATACGATGTATACACATGATTAGTCCTGTCAAATGGGTGGGGCCCGAATTGACTCATATGACCAGCTTATGACAAATTTATACGATGTAGAGCATGCACATGGCTAACTTTAAAAGATGACTTGATGTTGCCCAGATTAAGTGTTTTTACGATACACTGATGCCAGTAGACACCTGGTAATTGTACCCGTCCCTTGTGAAAATGGCACGGACAGTGAAGGGCCTTCTTATGTCTCGGCATGTTCCTAAACCGGCTTTAACTGCAGGGGAAGGAGTGAAGGTCACGGCCTCGACATATTGGAAGGAGGCAAGAGGGCACAAAATAAAGCCGGACTATTTGGGCTACGCGCATCTCAAAAGGCAAATCGTTCGAAACGGCGATTCATTCACCGCCAATAGATTTAAGATAGCCACGGACCCGGATGAAACCGGCGTCAACCGCGAGCCGCTGCGACATGCATTAACCGGTGTTTGCACTTTCAGTACGTGACGGAGCATTGGGAGGGTGTTTAGGTTGCTTTCCATGTTGGTTTTGTCATGTGTGGGCTTTGTTGGATCATTCTGATGTTAGGACAATTCACGCTGTTCCGCCAAGCTTCGACGGCTTTATTTGGTGGTTGGACGTTGAATTTGATGAAGTTTTCGAAACTAAATTTCCGTCTGCTGTCAGATTTTCAATAGAGGCTTCCACTAACTCCATTCTTTTTGGCTTCTGCTTCCCGAAAATTGGATTATTTAAAAAACATTTTTTTTTATAATAAACGAAAAAAGTTTCATCATTCACAAAATATTTGAACATAGATTGTTGCTGATATTTTCATTATTTTGCAATAATCAATTATTTTAAGCGACACAAACTATCATCTTTAGGAAAATAATTTCCAAGTCATTCATTATCCATGAAATAATAATGATAATCTCAATGCCTATTTGTTCGGGCACGTAAAAAACAAAAACAAAAAAAAAGACTATTTAGCACACAATTCAGCTAATTTAAAAAATTATCGAATAAGAGAGTTAAATGGAAGTGCTGTCCAGCCAAGTAGGCGAGGCGACGTTTGGACCGGATTTCGGACACCTCAACTGATTCATCTCTTCAAACGATCTTAAAGCTCGGGGTCCCGACCCATCGGATCGTCTCGTCGCTGTTCCAACAGTGCGTCAACATCGCATGGGAACGGATCTCCGATCTCTCCACGGTGGAAGACGATGTGGCGGGATTTGTGCTAGGCGATGATGGCGACGCCGCCGAGTTGTTAACATCAAGAATCGAGGTCGAGTAATTCTCTCCTTATCCACATTGGTTTAGCTGAAAGTTCTTGATGTATTGCGACATATTCTTTGCGTGTAACACTTCTAGTTCCAACTCCAAACACCTTTTCCCCCAAAAAACAACAAAATGCTGAGATAAGAAGGAAGGAATAATAGTAAGTGCTTCTTACCAAATGCCCGGTCCCGTTCGCTTTGAACGTTTCGCAGGGATCCATAGAGTAGGGAATGTGCGAGATCCAAACGACGTCGCGTCGTGGCATCATCCCACGGGTCCCGAATCGTGGCGATTCGACATAAAAAAGCTCGAGACTTCGTTTCCACTGGGCGTTACGGACCTCGCGCCGCACCGGACGTTCGATGAGGTACGAGGTTTTTAAAGAAAAATTGCCAAAAAAGAAATAATTCAATTCAATCTTGAACTTTTTTTGCCAATTCAGTTTGTCCGGTCAATTTGGCCGGAAATCATTAATTTGGAAATTTTTAATAATATTCTAATATATTTTTGAATTTTATTTATTATTTATTTATTTTTCTTTTCTTTTCTTTTTCCTTCCCTATCTTATTCTTCCTCCATCCGGTCACCAAGGTTTGGTGATCGGCCGAACGTGAGGGCCAGCGAGGGCGAGCTTCATCTGAGGGCGACGAGTCCCTGGCCCTTGCCTCTGGCGGGTCGTTAGATCTTGGTGACTTGCTAGACGAAGAAGAAGATAAGGAAGAAAAATCAAAAATCACAAAATTATTTAAAAAATTCTCTTGTCAACGCCAGCAGTGCCATTTCAGTAATTTCCTAGCCAATTTAACTAAATTGGCACATATGCAAAAAGTTTATAATTAAATCGATATAATTGCAATTTGCGAGATTTTTATGTGGCACGCAATTGCAATAGGTTAGGTTTCCATGTGGCATGGGGTTAGCAAGCTAAAATGGTTGGGGTCATCGAGCCTCGCCCTGAGCTTTTTGGCTCTCAAATGAGAACAAGATTTCTAGTAACGGCAACGATATGTGAGGGGACAAGGCTTGCATATGGCGATCGGAGTTGAGGCTCTTGTTGGAGTTGAACTCCAATGGAACCAAATGGTCATCAATATTGGGCAATCTGGGGTTTGGCAAGTCAGACGGCGGCGAGAGCTATCTCGGCAGCAAAGACTAGGTGATGCGCGGCTATTGACACTTGATTTTTAATCGATCCTCTTTAGAAAAAAATAGAAAATCAATAAAAATTCAGAAAAATCAAAAATCAACTTTGGAATCCTTGGCCAAGTACAAGGAATCATTTTTGAGCAAAAAATATTTTTCGTATTTTTTTATATCTTCATAATTTCAAAAATAGCCGAAAAACAAAGAAAATACCAAATGAGGTTAGGAAATTCTAGAAAAATAGTCATTTTTATTTTTTAAATTTAAATTTCACTTGGCCACTTTTTTCTGGAAAAATACTCGATTAGGATCATAGTCTTCCCCAAATCATAGGAATTTATGACCTAGTTGAGCCCAAACAAATCAATTCATCCTCTTTCTTATATTTTCTTACTTTGTGCCAACTATGACGTGTGGCTTAAGGACCTTTATTTCACTTTGGTGAAATCATTTTTCGCATTTTGGATGTATTCAAGATTTGATCTAATTTTAGGTTATTTTAGACCTAATTTCAAGTTTTCATAGATAATCCCTCAAAATTTTATTTCAAAATCCTCCATGGGGGGCGATAGTTCTTGCTTGAGGGTGAGTGAGAACCGAAAGCGAGAGAAAGAAGCAGACAGCCTCGAGGGAAGCTCTTGCGGGAAGCTCTCGGTTTCTGAGAATAAATAGAGAGCGAAGGAGAGCTCCCTCCGAATCTGCACCTATCTTCCGTTGCTCATCCATAAAACAGGCGCCCCGGGCGAGGAAGGAGACAAACCAGGAAGAAGACGACCAAATAATAACAACAACAATAATAATAATAATAATAATAATATTAGTAGGATCAAAACAGAACCGAAAATATATGGATTATTTCAAGAAAATGACCATTGAAAGGTCTCTGAGGAAATTGTGTTGAATCGGGGCGCTCCCCTCTTTCTTAGGAAACCGCCGCCTTACCGCATTATAATACTCATTATTACTGGCCTTAAATCATCGCTTCACCATTTTCCTAATCTTTTCTATTTGTTAATCCTCTTCAATATAACACACGAAAAATGGGCTTTGCTTTGCTTTGCTTTGCTTTCCTCCCCTCAGGACAAAAGCCTGCGGCACGTGACCCTGTCCGCAGCCGCATGGAGATGGGCAAAATCCAGAGATCCGACGGTCAGCAACACTCGATTCCCTTGCCACCTCGTTCCACCGTACCAACTCACGCTCTCACAAACAAACGTGAAAAGTCCGTCTTGTCGAGCCACGCCTATCAGAGATCCTGCCCAATGAATTTTTTGTCCACCCACCACTCCCCCACCCAAAAAAAAAAAAAAAAAAAAACTCAGTTTGTAAAACCCATCACGTGACGCTCATGACATGCTCCCTCTTCCATCCATCCCTATCCGCCCCGTCCGTCCGTAATTGAGAAGGATTTCTTGACATTTAAGCTCCACAGTTCTCAATACGACAATTGACGACTAAATACTCGATCGATGAATTAAGAGAAACAAACAGCTTATTGAGATTCAACTCTTTTTCCATTCGAGCCTCCAATATGATGAGTGAAAACGACGAGTTGATTCATGGCTCTAAATCAGACTTACTCACACGACCTAACGTGACTCGCAAACACGATTTAGGAATTTCAATTTCCATCGAGTTTTGGAAGACAATTCATTAAAAATCATGGAGAGATCGAAATGTCATCAAAATTTACGATAGCTGAGACAATGACAAATAATTTTCATTTTTATCCCAAGGCTAAAAGTGCACGGATCAATTCAAAAAACTGTTTTGTTCGGTTTTCTTTTGAGGGATAGATGAGCAAAATTTTCGAAAATTTTTTAAAGTTTTTTTTTTGCTTAATTGTTTATTATATTTGGACTAAATATCTTTTGGCCTTTAATGATTTACTAATTCATTCATTAAATTAAATTAAATTAGAGGAGTGCCACGTAAGTAATCCACCTGCTTTTTCAATTCATTTTTGCACACAATTCTTATTTGTGTTGTTCAATCTATTACTTCATACTTGTTCATTATATCTCTAATGCAAAAAGGGTATATATTATAAACCCTTATGGTTTTGACATTCCCTTGATTTTATCTCATGCACGATTCATCCCATTCTTCTTTCCCATTTTGAGACGCTCGATTCACCTCATTCTTCTTTTTCGATTTTGATAATGTGCTCAACGGCATTACTAGGGTTCATCACATGCCCACGCTCGATTTACCCCTTTCTTCTTCCCCGGTTTTACTCCATACATCACATTCTAGATCTTTGGAAGAAAAGCCAAAAATCTCCGAGGCACAGACCCACATTGCATTCTCTTTGAAAGAAGAACTAGAAACCTCCCGATTTTATTACGGTGACACAGGCTCACATCACATTCTAGATCTTTTGAAGAAGAACTAGAAATCAAGGAAGAAGATCAACGACGAAGAAGAAGAAGAAGAAGAAGAAGAAAAGAGCCAGAAACCAAGCAAAAAGAGTCAAGAAGAAAAAAAAAGAGCCAAAAACTAAGAAGAAGAAGAAAAGAGAGATTGAAATGAACATGAATTTCTTCCTAGATTAACTCCTCTGATAAATAATAAAAATGATTATTATACTAAGACTTGATCTATTCATATGCCAGTTTGAGTTGACTATAGTTGAAAGGTCATTTTAAAAGTATAATGATCATGCTCAATTAATTTACATCAATTGTTAAGGAAAAGCAAGCTACAGTTAGAAAGGTCAATTTAGAATTGAACTGTCTCTATTGCATCTAATTTGCTAATTTGCAAATGCAAAAGTCATGTGAAAATAACATTTGGCACATCTTTAATTCCAAGGGTTTTTTGAATTAGTAAGTTTCCATACCAATGCTCAGTCCAATTAAGATCCAATTAAGTCTGTAGCCTATACCCCTTTATTTATGTAAAAATTCTGCATTTATTTAAATTAGATACTGATTTTTTTTTCTTTTTCTATATAAACCACAAGAAAAAGACTAGCAAAATACAACTAGTTATTATGTGGACTTCATTACCATGCCGCAGAGGTAATTGAGAATGACGAGTTGATCCATGGCTCTAAATCAGATTTACTCAAATGACCTAATTTGACTCGCAACCATGACCCAGGAAATTCCAATTCCATCAAGTTTTGGGAGAAAATTCATGAAAAATTGTGGAGTGCTCAAAATGTCATCAAAATTTATAGAAATATAGCCAAGACAATGATAAACAATTTTCATTTTTTGTCGCAAGGCTAAAGTGCACGGATCAATATAGTTTAATGCTTCTTTGAAAAATTTTCGTCCAAAAAACTATTTTGACCGGTTTTGTTTGAGAGAACATTTTCAAAAAAAAATTTAGAGTTTATTTTGTCTTCATGTTTATTATATCTGGACTAAACATTTTTTGGCCTTTAACAATTTACTAATTCATTCATTAAATCAAATTAAATTGGGGGAGTGCCACGTAAGTAATCCACCCTCTTTTTTAATTCATTTTTACACATAATTCTTATTTGTGTTGATCAATCTATTATGTCATACTTGTTCTTTTTATCTCTAACGGTAGAAAGAGTACATATCATAAACTCTAACGGTTTTAGTAGTCCTTCAATTTTATCCGATGCTCAATTCACCCCCTCCATTTTAATATGCTCAATTCACCTGATTCTTCTTACCCAATTCCGCTTGATGCAGCCCATTCTTTTTTCTTTTTTCTTTTTTTTTGATAATGTGCTCAATGGCATTATTAGGTTCTTCGCACGCTTACGCTCAATTCACCTCATTCTTCTTTCTCAATCTTACTCGAACATCACATTCTAGATTTTGGAAGAAGAACCAAAAACCTCCCCGATCTTACTCTCGATTCTACCCGACTACGCAAGCCCATATCGCAATCTGGATTTTTGAAAGGAAAGGTAGGAACCTTCTAGATTTTACTCCGACGATGCAGAGCCACATTATATTTTAGATCTTTGGAAGAAGAGTCAAAAATTGAGGAAGAAGAGCGAAGAAGAAGAAAAGAGCCAAAAAATATAAGAAGAATAAAAAGAAAAGAGTGATTAAAGTTAACATGAATTTCTCCTGAATTTATTCCTCGCTTCTCTTATAATGAATAAAAATGATTTTTATACGGAAAATTGATGTATTCGGTCGCAATATCCAAAACCACTAATCATTAAACAGAGGCTTGACCTATTCATATGCTAGTTTGATTTAACTACGATTGAAAGGTCAGTTAAAGTGTAATGATCCTGCTCAATTAATTTGCCTCAATTGTCAGGGCAAAGCAGGCTATAGTTGAAAAGGTTAGTATAGAATTGAACTGTCATTATTGCATCTAATTTGCAACTGCAAAAGCCATGTTAAAACAGGATTTGGCACATCTTTAATTTCAAGGGTTCTCTGACTTACTAGATTTCCATACCAAGGCTTAATCCATTTAAGATCCAATTAAGTCTATAGCCTATATCCCCTTTATTTATGTTGAAATCCTGCATTTATTCGAATTACATACCAATTTTTTCTTATTCCATATAAACCATAAAAAAAAAAAAACTAGCCAAATACAGCCAATAATTTTGTAGACTTCATTAGCATGCCATGGGAGGTGAGTAGGAACAACGAATTGATCCATGGCTCTAAAATAAACTTACTCACGCAACTTGATTTGACTCACGACCATGACCCAGGAAATTTTAGTTCCGTCGAGTTTTGGGAGAAAATTCATGAAAAATCATGGAGTGATCGAAATGCAATCAAAATTTGCGAAAATATAGCCGAGATGATGACAAATAATTTTCATATTTTGTCCCAAGGCCAAAGCTCATGGATCAATAAGTTTAATGCTTTTTTAGGAAAATTTCATCCGAAAAACTGTTTTGTCTTATTTTCGTTTGAGGGATGGATGGGCAAAATTTTCAAAAAAAATTTTGAATTTTTTGGCTTAATTATTTATTATATTTGGATTAAGCATCTGTTGACCTTTAACAATTTACTAATTCGTTCATTAAACTAAATTAAATTAACTTGGAGGACTACCACATAAGTAATCCACCCCTTTTCAATTCATTTTTGCGCACAATTCTTATTTGTGTTGATTAATCTATTACATCATACTTGTTAATTTCATTTCTAACGGTAGAAATAGTATACATTATAAACTCTAATAGTTCTAGCATTCCTTCAATTTTATCCCACACTCGACTCATCCCATTTTTCTTCCCCATTTTAATATGGTCAATTTACCCCATTCTTCTTCCCCAGTTACACTCGATTCACTCCACTCTTTTTTTTGGATTTTCATAATGCATTCGATGGCATGACTAAGTTCATTGCACGCCCATGCTCGATTCACCCCATTCTTTATTGATTACTTCTTTCAATAAGTTGAAAATGAAATACTTATCCTTTGTTTCTCACGAACAATCAACCAATTTTAAAAATATAGGCTCTCCATCCGACACCACCAAAAAATTAATAAGTGGTCTCATTTGTGAGTCACTCCATTCATCACTCAATATATTTCTTCTCCACATGCTTATAATAGGTGCACACAACCTATCAATATTTTTCTTTTCTTTTTGCAATAAAGTGATCCTCAACAAATTATAATTCAGTGGTACATAACCCGTAATATTATGATTAGAGGTATAAGTGAAAGCGGATTGAAAGTGAGGGTTCCTTGCTAGGTTAAATAGAAAGTCCGCCGAATAAAACATCCTGGCAATCTCACAATCTAAATATTCCTGTTGAGTCATGTTGAACGCCTTCTCAAGCGTTCCTCCACTCCCACTCCCACTCCCAATTTCACTTCTTTTTTTTTAGTCAAAGCATGAACCATCCCACCACTACTACCTCCATTGACTGAAAAATTAGAAAGAAGCAAAGGTACACTTCTATGTATAACTCATTTTAGTATTGACATCTCTTCTAATCTTTCCATTTTCAAAAAATCTTTCTTTTCAACTTTTTCACATTTTCCAATTCTTTTTCCACTTATCATCAATAAATGGGTCCTAACTCTTGTTTATGAACTCTTAAAATCTTTTTTACAAAAGTTTTGGGGTCAAATTATTTCTTCTCACCGATTAGCCAAGCTAGTAGTATATCTCCATAATTGTTTATCTGAATCTTCATTGCTACATGTAGATGGTCATACACTAGAAGTGGTACTATCCATGCTTGAGGAAGTCATTCTACAAAAAATATAATTACAAGAACTATAAATATAATATATATACAAAACAAGTTTATATAAGAATCAAATATTTAAAATCCCAATTATGCATGCAAAATATACATACTCCAAATCAAAGATAAGCAAACATTCAAGAAGGTAAAGTATATCCTAAAACATTTTAGTCTTTCTTGGTTGATCACCTATCTTGTATATATAAACTCGATCAGGATCACCATTAAGCCATTAATCACTAATAGACCTACAAAATAGAAATAGAAAATCTAACTTGTAAGAACCCTTTATATTATCATATCAAAGAAAATGTACCAATTAATAAAAAATAATCTCATACAATTTTAGAAGTTAGAAGGATTAAAAAAGTTGCAAAGCAATAAAGTGGAGTGTTGTTACTATCCAACTAATCCGCAAAGAATTGTACATTATCACCTCATAAAATGACTCCTCATCTAGCCTTTTCACAAGTTTGATATATAGCTCTCTTCACTTTAGCAATCATTGAATCCCACATATCATAAACTAAGTGAAGACAAGATTTGTTGTGTCACAAATTCTAAGCATGTCATAAATAGGAGCCGTGAATGAAAAGTATATAATTAATTGAATCCCACCAAAAGTCATCCAACACCTTCTTTTGACAAACTTACCCTCTCTTGATTATCATCTCAATAGATATTCCATTTGTCATAAATAACCATACTTTGAAGCTCAATTTTGATTAACTTAAACCTCTTAAGCATGACAATCATTGAAGCAAAACGTGTATCCGCGACGGAAAGCAACTTCAAGTTAACAAACTCATTGTACAATGCTAATCTATAGAATGATTCATGATGAAATATTTAATACGCATAACATCCGCAACAATCTCTGAAATCCAACTACATTCCCCATAAACTACTTGATTACTCTCCACATTCTTTGTAACACAAATGTTCTTCAAAGCTAAATTAAGAGTGTGCACCACACAAGGCGTCCAAACAATGGATGGAAAATTCTTGTTTAATAAGTTGTCCTGCGCCCTTATAATTTGAAGCATTATTCGTAATTACTTGGACCACGTTCTCATGCCAACTTTATTGATTACTTCTTTCAATAAGTTGAAAATGAAATACTTATCCTTTGTTTCTCACGAACAATCAACCAATTTTAAAAACATAGGCTCTCCATCCGACACCTGCAAAAAATTAATAAGTGGTCTCCTTTGTGAGTCACTCCATTCATCACTCACAATACTTATACCCTTCTTCCTCCACATGCTTCTAATAGGTGCACATAACCTATCAATATTTTTCTTTTCTTTTTGCAATAAGTGATCCTCAACAATTATATTTCAGTGGTACATAACCCATAATATTATGATTAGAGGCATAAGTGAAAGCAGATTGAAAGTGAGGGTTCCTTGCTAGGTTAAATAGAAAGCCCGCCGAATAAAACATCCTAGCAATCTCACAATCTAAATATTCCCGTTGAGTCATGTTGAACGCCTTCTCAAGTGTTCCTCCACTCCCACTCCCAATCTCCTTTTTTTTTTTTTGAGTCAAAACATGAACCCATCCCACCACTACTACCTCCATTGATTGAAAAATTAGGAGAGGCAAAAGTACACTTTTATGCATACTACTCATTCTAGTATTGACATATCTATCTAATCTTTCCATTTCCAAAAAATCTTTCTTTTCAACTTTTTCACATTTTCCAATTCTTTTTCCACTTATCATCATAAATGAGCCCTAACTCTTGTTTATGAACTCTTAAAATCTTTTTTTACAAAAGTTGCATTTCCAAGACAAATTCCCCCCTGGCATCGCCATGATTAGCCAACCTAGTAGTATATCTCCATAATGTTTATTTGAATCTTCATCGCTCCATGTAGATGGTCGTACACTAGAAGTGCTACTATCCATGCTTGAAGAAGTCATCTACAAAAAATACAATTACAGAACTATAAATATAATATATACTACAAAACAAGTTATAGACAACAAGATATTCAAACACCATAACTCATCCATGAATATGGGTTGGTCAAATGAAAGATAAGAAACATGGCAATGGCATTGTCAAACACATGACAACTTGACAAGCATTTCATTCCGAGAAGCTAAAAGCAATATCTAAGAATCAGTATAAATCATACTCAGACCATCACCATAATAAGTGTTTATATCATTAATAGATCCGGATTCAATAATATTTTTCACAATAAATCTCAATTAGATCAGAACCATGTACCTTGTCAGTGAGTTTCGATAACCGCAGTTGTCAATCCAATTATTTCCTTCTTGTATCTTCCTTATCTACAATTTAAGTTGTCTGATGACTGAGGGATATATAAAAAAAAATCTGCAAAAAAGTAAATCAAAGAGTCAGAAGAGCACTCCAAAAAAAATTACGAAACGCTCACTAAAAAACAAAAAATTGCCTAAAAACCTATCAAAACAATCACAAAAATGCAAAAAAAAAAAAAACGATCAGTCATATGTCATAACAATGACTCTTGATCTACGGCTCTATTTCCAAGTAACCGACTAAATTTCAACCCATTCGAGTTGCGACAACTCTAAGTACATCAAAATTTAAGGGTATAGAATTGTATTTCATTCAAATGCACAACAAAGTCTCAGGTTTGATCATTTGATCTTCATGATGGTTTCGGCATACAATGAAACCCTACTAAGTAGAGAGTTCATGCATCAGCACACAGGAGAACACACGCATAAGAGTTTTCCAGGGAATTGTCTGGTTCCATAACTATTACTTTTAAATCTCTGAATTAGA
>JAGVVM010021434.1:0-12934 GCA_019149425.1 Psidium friedrichsthalianum
AAAAAATAATGGACTCCATTCTCTGGCTCATCAAGTGAAAGACCCGCAACTTCAAGTACCTCAACATCTTCAAATGTGTCAAATGCATCTCCACCAATATCCCACATTTTGGTCTCTCCCTCCGCATATTATGGGGTTTTTTCTTGATAGAAGGCAAAGGTTGCTATGAATGTAAACCAAATCTTCTGTACATTTTGGGGTCATCTTATTTCTTCTCATTGAGTGCACAAAGGAATAAGTACTCTAATTTCTTTCGATATAGATGAAGATGAAGGTTGTACAAGAAGTTTTAAGGTTATGTTTTTAAGCATAGGTGCACATCCACCATGCACAACCCATCAAGCCTTAGGATCCATAGAATATTGATTTTGAATGGAATCAAATTCTTTAAAATCCCTATTTATGCACGCAAAATCTACATCCTCCAAATTCACCTTGTTACGCTCATCCAAATTAGGAAAGTATTTCCTAAAGCATTTTAGTCTTTGTTGGTTGATCTTCTTATCATCGTATGGAGAACTCTCGAGTAAGATCTTCATTGAGCCATTAATCACTATAGTACCTACAAACTAGAAATAGAAATAGAAACCCATAAGATGTAAGAGGGGTATTCTATTTCATATCAAAGAAAATATATCAATTAATAAAGTAATAATCTCATACAATTTTAGAAGTTACCCAAGATTCAAGGCGTGTGCCAAGCAATGAAGTGGAGTGTTGTTCCTACTCCAACGATCCACAAGAATTGTACGAACCACCTCATAAAATATAGACTCCTCATTTAGCCTTTTCACTTCTTTGCATATATAGCTCTCTTCACTTTAATAATCATTGAATCCCACATATCATAAACCAAGTGAAGACAAGGCTTGTCGATGTCACAAATTCTAAGCATGTAATAAATAGGAGCCGTGAAGGAAACTATATAATCAATTGAATCTCACCAAAAGTCATCTAACAGCTTCTCTTTGACAAACTTAGTTCTCTCTTTGATTATCATCTCGATAGATATTTCATTTGTCATAAATAACCATGCTTTGAAACCACTTTTGATTAACTTAAACCTCTTAAGCATTGCAATCATCGAAGCAAAGCGTGTATTCACTACAGAAAGCAACTTCAAGTTAACAAACTCATTGTATATTGCTAATCTCATAGAATGATTCATGATGAAATGTTTGATATGCATAACATCTGTAAAAGTCTCTGAAATCCAACTACATTCCCTATAAACTACTTGTTACTCTCTACATTCCTTTGAGACACAAATGTTCTTCAAAGCTAGATTAAGAGTGTGCACCACACAAGGTGTCCAAACAATGGATGGAAATTTTGCTCAACAAGTTGTCTCGCGCCCTTTCAATTCGAAGCATTATCCGTAATTACTTGGACCACATTCTCATGCCCAACTTCATTGATTACTTCTTTTAGTATGTTGAAAATGAACTAATTATCCTTTGTTTCTCCCGAATAATCAACCGATTTTAAAAACATGAGCTCTTCATCCTACACCGCCATCAAATTAATAAGTGGTCTTCTTTGTGAGTCACTCCATCTATTACTCATAATATTTGCACCCTTCTTCCTCCACATGCTTCTAATAGATGCACACAACCTATCAATATTTGCCTTCTCTTTTTGCAACAAAGTGATCATCAACAAATTATATTTTGGTGGTACATAACCCACAATAGTATGATTAGAGGCATAAATAAAAGCGGATTGAAAGTAAGGGTTCCTTACTAAGTTAAACAACAATTCCGCCGAATAAAACATCCTAGCAATCTCACAATCTAAATGTTCCCGTTGGTTATGTTGAATACATTCTCAAGTGATCCTCCACTCTTACTTCCACTCCCAATCTTCCTCTTTTTGGAGTCAAAGCATGAACCCATCCCACTACTACTACCTCCATCAATTGAAAAATTAGGAGGCAAAGGTACAATTTTATGCACATTACTCATTCTAGTACTGACATCTCCATCTAATCTTTCCATTTCCAAAAAGATCTTCTTTTCTACTTTTCCACATTTTCCAATTCCTTTTCCACTTATCATCAACAAATGAGCCATGATTCTCATGTATGAACTCTTAAAATCTTTTTTACAAAAGTTGCATTTCCAAGACAAATTTCCTCTAGCATCACCATGATTAGCCAACCTAGTAGTATATCTCCATAATGGTTTATTTGAATCTTCATCGCTACATGTAGATGGTCGTACACTAGAAGTGCTACTATCTATGCTTGAAGAAGTCATTCTACAAAAAATACGATTACAAGAACTATAAGTATAATATATACTACAATACAAGTTATAGACAACAAGATATTCAAATACCATAACTCATCCATGAATACAGGTGGTCTAATGAAAGATAAGCAAGCATGGCAATGACATTGTCAAACACATGACAACTTGACAAGCATTTCATTCCGAGAAGCTAGAAGACAATATCTAAGAATCAATATAAACTCATACTCAGACCATCGTGACAATAAGTGTTTATATCACTACTAGATCCTGATTCAACAATAATTTTCACAAAAATCTCAATTAAACCATAGCCCCTTTACCTTGTCCAGCAAGTTTTCAATAGCCGCAATCGTTAACTCCATTATTTCCTTATTGTATCTTCTTATCTACAACTTGAGTTGTCTGATAATTGAGGATATATAAAAACAAATTTGCAAAAGAGTAAATTAGAGAGTCGAAAGAGCAATTGAAAAAAAAATTATGAAAATGCCATTAAAAAAAAAAGAATTGCCTAAAAACCCATCAAAACGACCACAAAATGCAAAAAAAAAAAAAAATGACGTCACTCATAGCAAAGTAGTGACTCTTGATCTATGGCTCATTTGCAAGCAGCCAATCAAATTTCAACTCATTCAAAGTTTGACAAGTCTAAGTACATCAAATTTACCGAGTATAGAATTTCTATTTCTTTCCAATTATGCAACAAATAGAGTCTTAGGTTTGATCAATTCAATCTTACATCAATGGTTCTAGCATACAATGAAACCCTACTAATCAGAGAGTCGTTGCATTATAGATACACACGCATAGAGTTTCTAAGGGATTATTGTCTATTCACTTATCGTTAGTGTTACTTCAAATTTCTAAACCCTACTAACCAAGTGTCATTGCATCACAAATAATTGCAGAGAGTTGACAATGGTGTACCTTAAAAAAATATACAAAAAGAGTTTAAAAGCCATAGAAGAGAGAGAGAGAGAGAGAGAGAGAGAGAGAGAGAGAGAGAGAGAGAGAGACTCACACAAAAGAGTCTAAAGCGGTGATGAAATCAAGCAACAGCAACGGCTTTCAAGCTGAGAAACCCCATTTCTTCGCAGCCATGTTGGAAAATTTCGAGCTAGAATAGAGAGGGAAGAAGAAAAGACACGATTCAACTTCAAGTTCAAGGAGGAAGGAAGGATCGAGAGTCTAAAGAGGAGAGAGTTAGGGCAGATTAAGTGTTTGGTGGACTGACACTTTTGCCCCTAAAAACTTTAAAATTTATAGAAACTTTTGTGCTTAGCGTGTCTAGAGCCGAACATGCGAGTCAGGAGCATGTCTAGCTCATTAACTACGTGTCGACGAGTGTCGAATGCGTGTCCAACACGCGACATGTGTCTAACATCGACACGATTACTCCTGGAGAGTGTCCGTGCTTCCTAGGACTCAGTCAATGATTTTCGGTCCTCTTTTAACCTTTTTAGGTTTAGGAACCGCAATCCTAGCTAAGTACCCCACACTTTGAGATATTTTAAATTAGACGTTCTACCTTTCCACTTCTCATAAGGAGTTTGTTGTGTTTTTTTTATAGGGTACTCTGGTTAAGATAAAAATTTTTTATCAAAACAGCTTCCACCCACAAATTCTATCGTAAATCAGAACTATTCAGCAATGTATTCATTGTCTCCTTTAACAATCGGTTTTTTATTTCTGCCACTTCATTGGATTGTAACGCATAAGGAGGAGTAATTTGGTGAACTATACCAAATTCAGAATAAATTTCTTTAAAAGAAAATTCATATTCACCTCCTCTAGCACTTCTTATCATTTTAATTTTCTTATTTAACTGAGTTTCCACTTTAGACTTATAAATTCTAAAAGAATTCACAGCCTCATCTTTTCTATTAAGCAAATAAACATAATAATATCTCGAACAGTTACCTATAAAAGTGATAAAATATTTCTTACCACCCATTAACGGTATTGCTTTCATATCACATATATTTGTGTGTATTAAATATAAAGGTTCTATGATTCTATTATCAATAGAATGAAAATGAGGCTTAAAAAAACTTAGATTCAACACACACTTGGCATTTTTTACTTGGACAATTAAATTTGGCAATAACGCCATATTCATTAATTTCTTTATTGACTTATAATTAACATGTCCTAGTCTAGTATATCATATATTCGGAGATTCAACCACATAAGATAATCAACTTCATTCATTGCAACATTGGGTACAACAATCATTATATTTAATTTGAGCAGACCATCGCTAAGATAACATTTTCATACATACATCTCACTCTTGAAGAATACAAACTTATTAGATATAAATACCAACTTAAAACATTCTTGCTAATGAGAGATCCGGACACTAAGTTCTTACGTATGTCTAGCACATGTAGCACATTATTTAATGTTACTATTTTTCCAGATGTCATCTTCAGAACAACCTTTCCAGCATCTTTAACCTTAGAGGTCAATGAATTACTCATTTAGAGTTTTTCATCACCTCCTATAGGCATGTAGGATGAAAACATCGATTTGTTAGCGCAAATATGATGAGTTACTCCAGTATCAATCCACCATTCTTTGGGATTTCCCATCATATTACACTCGAATATCATAGCAAAATGATTAATATCATCGACCCCACTAGAAATTTGTTCCACACATTAGCGTGAGTCTTCTTGCTTTTCCTGACTTTTACAGTCTTTGGCACGATGTCCACACTTCCATAATTGTAACATTTACGAATGCATTTCTTTCATGCCTTAGGTAGATCCCTCTCTATAATTTTTTTCTCTTCTTGTTGGGTCAACAACATTGACTCTTGAGACTTCCAAATTACTACGAGCTTTCTTCTCAAAAAGCTTATTGTCTTCTTCTATCCTCAATCAAACAATTAGTCTTCAAGTGATAACTCTTTTTTCTTGTATTAAGATAATTTTGAATCTTTCCAAGACGGTATTAACTTTTCAATAAAAGCAATCACTTGAAATGATTCACTAATCATCGTACCTTTAGCATGAATGTTATGCATGATCACTTGAAGTTCTTGAACTTGACTTAAAATGATTTTAGAGTCTACCATCTTGAAGTCTAGAAATTCTCCGACAATGAATTTCTTCAAGTTAGCATCTTCTGTTTTGTTTTTCTTGTCCAAACTTTCCCACAATTCCTTAGCTGTTTTCAACGGACTACGAACATTGTAAAGGGTATTGCCAAAACCATTAATGATATAGTTGCGACACAGGAAGTCAAAATGCTTCCATACATCTATAGGAGCAACCCTTTCCTTGCTTATCTTTCCTTCATCCAACTTAAGAGCATCCTTTGTGAGGAATCTTGCCAAATTCAAAGTTGTAAGATAGAACAATATTTTATGTTGCTAACTTTTGAAATCAGTACCATTAAACTTTTCTAGCTTCTTTTCATGAATCGGGACAGACACAATTGGTGTCATCGATGTTGTAGTCATTTCTGTTATGAAAATAGAAATTATAGAAAAGAAAAACAACTAACGAACAGACCACGCAAATTTGTCTTAAGATTGTCGTGGCTAAATGTTCATATGAACAAAACAAAGTTATCCGACAAACTTGAAATCAAGTGTGGATGAGTAAACCGATTGTAGACGAATGATTCGAGCCCAATGAATTCACGTTGTTTTTTTAAGACAAATTTGTCCCTTTCGTTGGTACCAAAGGTTCTTGGACAATTGCCTCCCAAGATAAAACGGATTGTCGCTCCTATGAAACAGTACTTCTTCAAAGAAAACTTTCAAACGCAACTTTGCAGGATAATCGCACAAATGAAGCATGATAGAATGACTGATGTATGCGTGTTAAAATCATTTGAAAAAAATGAGGAATATATAGTTATGATTCTAATAAACAATGAAGAGTTGCGACGAACCGAAAGATTGTGTTTGGTCATAGATGGTCGAACTGAGCCAACTGGCCGATGGGCAGGTGGCTCGCACATGTGAACTAACCCAGCTTTATGTAGGTCCTCTCTTCTCTACAAAAGTAGAGCATCCCTTCGGGCCTAAACCCATTTGAGATGCCCCACTAAATAAACCTATCTTCCATCTATCTTCTATCCAATGTGGAACTACTTCTATCCACATTTCTCATTCATTTTTTATAGGATTGGAGATACATAATCCTAATAGTACCCCCCACCCCAACCCCCCGGCGCCGACAGTTGCCGATTCCACACCAAACTAACCAGAGACAACAACCAATTTCTTGTAATTTCCCTGCTCTCCAAGAAAAGCAACTTCCAATACCAAAAAAAAAAAAAAAACAAAACAAAACAAAATAGAAGCAACGGAATAAATCGGTACACGATTGGTGAGCATCGATGCCTTCTGAGGTGATGGTTTAGTGGGGCCCATGAAAGCATTGTCTCCAAGATAACAACACCTAACAGAGAAGAAACAAACACAACCAGCTGATAAAGAGGCAAACTTCCAAGGGGTTAGGAATGACAGCGTAATCAAGCTCTAACTCAAACCCCAAAACTGACAAAGATGGTTAGGGCAATAAATCACGTGATGGACCATATGAAATTATTTTACGCCCTTCATGGGACCTGAGACCTCCCTTCCCTTGGAAAAGGTGACGCATGGTTCACGGAGAAAAGATTGGTAACTCAGTATTTTTGTGGAAATCCTATTAATGCGGGATAGGAATTTTTGATTTCGAAAAGATGAAAAGGGGACAATATTTGGGCTCCGTTTATTTCATGCAATGCCAATGATTTGAAAAATATTCTCCTAAAAAGGATTGCTTGTATCGCTTGAAATAATTATTCAATTAAACATATTTTTATTATTATCAACAATTTATATCTCAATATTTTCATGAACTGTGAAAATATTTTTATTCACTCATTTATGTAAGTAATATAAGCAATCATTTTTAGGAAAATATTTTCAAAACCATATATTTTTCGTAAAATAAATGGAGCCTTAAGGAGATTCTTGGACAAGTTGGGTTATGGTGCCCCACGTTTATATAAAAATCATATAAAATACATAGAATAGCGATGTGAGATATATTTTGACACCCATTTCACATGCAAATAGGAATAGAAACTGCACGTAGAATTTGACTTAGGAGGGTTGCATGCTCAAATGAAACTATGCTAGAATTGCATCTGATACTCTATTAGAATGTCCGACCAAAAAACGTAAACTATTAAAGGAAGGGAAATACCCCTAACACATGTAAAGGGAAATACCCTATAGACAACTTATGTGAAGTACTTTTAAACTTATTATGGTAAGTGTCACGGCGGCGAGGATAATTTTTCATTTTTTTATATGCTTGTTGAGAAGGGTTGCATCAAGATAAAAGCATTATTCTGATGGAGATATAAAATTGGATATAGTAACTGATTCGATGTTATGGGGCCCAAAAAAAAAAGACAAAAAATATATTCGAGTTTATCTTTGAATGTCGTTTTCTTGGACGAAGTCGCTCACATCCACCCTTCGCGTCCAAATATCGCCGCTTGGCTTAACCAGAAGGCAAGACATCGCTCTTTTTTTTTTTTTTTTTTTTTTTATAAAGGTTGGAATCAATTGCTGACAGTATTAAAAAAGATTTCTCTTGGAAGTGAGGCAACAGAAGTATCCCTGACCAGATTGAACTTGATCTGATTCGATTTAATCGCACAACGTGGGTGGATGTCATGACTAAGGAATAAATCCAACTTGTGATAACTGCCTGTATTCTGGGGCATTTTGTAATGGAGTCACAAAAAAACTTGATTTCAATGTCTCCATCATACAACTTTCATTTTCTCATTCCACAACACACAAGCAAGCTGCAGAAAACTTTGAATTTGAGTGGACTGCTTCCATATCTTGAAATCATATTAAACTGTATAGAAATTCAGAGTGCATCAAATCGTCAGTTTACCCATTAGGGATTGATTTTGCGCAGCTTCTCATGACGGAAACCTTAACATGATCTATAAAGATTGCTTACTCCACAACACACAAGCAAGCTGCACAAAACTTGAAACGCAAAAGATCATCACTGACAACACATATAGCTAATCCACGTGCATACGAACTGAGGCCAACTCAAAAGAGTCAGCTCTACTTCTTCGATAAGATGACAACATAACCATGTTTCGCGGCGAATTCAACAAGCTTGTCGAGCTCATGCTCGCTGATGCACCCGTCTCCATTCTCATCCGCATAAAGTAGCGCTTGAAGTTCGCGGAGCACAGGAACCGTCGCGCCAAGTTTCTCGAAGGCGTTCTTGAGCTCGGCACGGTTAAGCCTGCCATCACCATTGGCGTCTAAGCTCCGGAAGAAATCTTTCAGCTCTGTGACCGTGCCCGTCAATATGCTCTTCTTCTTCATCCATGACATAAATGCCAGACGACCCATTGATATTATGTGTGTGTGGTTGTGAAGTAATGGCTTGAGGGGGTGCACGCAAAAGATACTAGGCTTATATAGTACACCTGATGAGTATCGGTTAACTAACTATAGTTACTTGCCTAACTTCTTGTTTTAGCTTTTCATTTTCTTGAGAATACGGGTGTAAACGCAGAGATCCAGCCATTTGTAATCTCATGAAACACCTAACAAGCCCGGAAAGCTGATTAAGTCTAGGCTTCTGACCTGTACATGAGATTTTAACACAGAGCATTCGCCGTGTAGTTGATGGAAATTAGAAAGGTGAGCTCTATTTCTTGAGCCGAAAATTCCCCAACGCCTAACAAACTGCAGCAATCTTAAAGAGGTTTACTGAAAGTTGATGGTTCAAGAGGGCCACTAATAGTGTTGGAATCCCTCGACAGACGCCCCTTCTAGGTAGGTAAGCATCTTTTTTGGCTCTTGGGATGGCCATGAGATGGATATGCTTGTTATTTGAGAGATTCTTTAACGATAAGTATCAATTGTGTGCTCCGAGGACAAGCATTTTGTGTATCATTCATATCTCATGCAGCATACGTCACCATACTATAATAATCTTTCCATGATCCTTATTATTCATCATTTGGTCGCAATAACTCAGCCAATACTTAGTCTTGTTCATACTAGGGATTTCTCAGTAAAGGTCACTATTGTTTAAACTAGACATAAACTTGAGCTTTACCATTTTCTTCTGCTAATTTTCTGAGTAACCATATAGGAAGTGCATATAATCAATTTTGCATGCTTTTGTAAGGTATGAGTGGAAAAGAGAATTATTCATCCAACACCGCGTATACTTATCCATCTAATTAGTTTATAGCTTAAGCTATAAACTAAATATTTTGAGCGGTATTGGTTTTAGAAAGGTATCTATTGATAAGCTCGATCTTTAAGTCCTTGTAATCTCGTATTGTGTACTATTTGGCTCTTGAAGCGTACCAACTAGGGTCAAGCTCCATTGACGGCGGCCAACCTGATGCCATGTATTAAGCTACAACTGAAGCTCTTGATGGCTATATATATTTAATGACAGATCGTGGATAAGAGACCAGATGCGGAATTTGACATTGAGATCTAAGGAGTTGTGTAATGATGGTCCAAGACTTAGATTAGGTTGTCGATGTCAAGAAATTAAATATTATAATATCGCTTTCATTTAACACTTCAAAGTTTTGAAACACTCAGCAGTTGTCTCAAAAAATCTTACATGATATCACGGTGGAATATTGTGAATTCGAATTTTTCCAAACCCCTTATTTTGCTTCCGAATTATATATGTCCACGTTGTAGGCTTAGGCCAGAGTCCAGTAGCCAAAGTCCAGCCTGTGGTATCGACGGAGCGGCGTTCACCGCTAGTAGATGATAGCAGCGCGTCAAACGCGACGGCTAGGAGACACAGAGATGGAAGAGACAAAAGGAGGATAAATTAATACACGAGTGTAGTAACTATACTAAATTGAACCTGGACCATTAATGATGGTGGATCCCAGATGGATTCTACGTTGATCCAGCAGATATAATGGTTTAGATTCAGTTTAGGATACGTACTATATTCATGGGATACTTAATTAAAAAAGATGGCACCTTTGGCAGGTTAGAATTGTGATTTCTGTGAAGGAGTGATTTTGTCACAAGTGGATGATAGGAAAGCAACACAAATAGTGATCACGCCAGCGGTTAGAAGCCTTACTTGGCTACCTAACAGGAGCTTAACCATTAGGGTGCAGCAGCAGCAGTAACAAATACCAATGACAGTGTCAGTGGCAATGGCAACGACGACAACAGCAACGGACTCATGATCGTAGAGATAAGCATAAGTTACACTGAATTTGTTTTTTTTAAAATAACATTATTTAGTTTTCTTTTTGTTATAGAAGATAAGAAGCTACTTTTTTCACTGTTGTCTCTATTCTAAATCTATTTCCAGGCCACGGATTTGTCCCGGAAGCAAAAAATCAAACAATGTACACAAACAAGAGTTCCTTTTTTCTTTTTCCAGTTCTGGAAGAACAAAAAAATATAGAATAAAAAGGTTATAAAACAGGCCTTCCTTAATGACCTATTTACACATCAATGGGTTAAACTTCTTTCTTTCTTTTTGGCTTAATACCACGAAAACCCTAAACTGCGTACGCCTATGACAAATTTACCCAAAACTATTTTTTTGACCACCCGAAAAACCCCAAACGTGTACACATGTGACAAATTTTCCCCCAAATAGTTTTTTACCACAAAAAACCCCAAACTGGTACACCCGTGACAAATTACCCTAAACTATTTTTTTGACCATAAAAAACCCCAAACTGGACATTTGTGACAAAATGTACCCCAACTATGATACCTATGACAAATTTACCCTTTATAAATTGTATCAGTACCGATGAAAAACTCTAAATTGATAACTTAATGGTAAACGAGGGTAAAAATACTAAATCAGTATACCCCGTGAAGATCAATGCCCCACCTGCCATACAACTAAGTAATAACGTTAAATTTAACGAAATTAACGGAGGGTAAAATTTGTCGCAAATAATCAGTTTGGGAGTAAATTTGTCATGGGGTTGTGTACCAGTTTGGGGTTTTTCGTGGTTTTAAAAAAAAAATAGTTGGTGTAATTTGTCACAGTAGACCAGTTGGGGTAAATTTGTTCACAGGCGTACCAGTTTGGGTTTTTGCGTGGTAATTAACCCGTCATTTTTTTCGAAACTGGGTTAGACTATCATAAAAATATTAAATACAAAGAAAGTGACATTGTCTCAAGTTATCCTTTGAACTTTTTTTCTTGAGATAGAGATGTTACACAATGAAGGGTGTGGTTGGTTTACGAAGAATAATTATTTAAAAAATTTTCATAAAAATTGATCACTTATATCACATTAAAAAAATAAATAAACAAAAATATTTTTATTGTACACAAAATATTAGACTTAATTGTTCTCAATAATGACAAATATTATTAGTTGACTAATTATTCAAGTGATACAAGCAATCATTCTTAAGAATATATTTTCCGTCGTCTACGAAAATAGTTAACCCTAAATTGTTATTGATAAAAAAAAATCGTTGAACAATGATACAAGCGATCATTTTCAAGAAAGTATTTCAAATTATTCATTTTTTTTGTGAAATAAATAGAGGTTAAAATGTCGAAATCACTTTTCAGCCACCTCTCTAGGCCAAGCATCTTTTGGTTGTGTACATTCAAGATGGGATAAAAAGGCCACGGTCGAAATTCTTAACATATAATGGTCTGATTATATCACGAAATTGAATGATTTGAAAAGTATTTTTCAAAAGCATGATTATTCGTATAACTTGAAATAGACAATGAACATTTTTTAAAAACTTATTTCTTAAAAAATTTTTCATGGTGGGAAAAATTAGTTTTCCGTGACTCATTTTCATAACGATATAAGCGATCTTTTTTAGGAAAATATTTTACAATATTCATTTTTCACAAAATAACGGAGACCTAAAAAAATAGTGGTGTTCATTGAAGAAATTATTACTATTAGAATCACTTATATGCAATATGACAATGCATCATTAATTGAATCAAGATACTTACTACTATGGTAAATAGTCGAGATATTTTGCGTTATCACACACCGTAGAGACACATGGCATAGGCTGTTGTTGTGGTGAGTAACCGGGTGACACCATGATCGTCACTTTCTCGTGATGCATTCATCACATAAATTTTTTTTTTTTTTTCTGATAACCTCTCATTATTGATCGGCCTTTCGCAGTAACTCGTCAATTCTTACCCAAACCATGCGGACTACTTGACACCTAGGATTTCCTAGCTTAGTAGGTGTCATTTTTGTTGGACCTAGACATTCATGAGTTTTACCATTTTAATATTTGATCTTGCATACCAGAAAAGAAAGTGTATAATAGTCAATGATAAATTTTTTCCATCAAATACGTCTATTATTATCTTTAAAAGAGAGATTTACCCTATCATTGTCAGTTGAATAAATAGAATAAAAGTTGTATAATTTGACGGATGAAATGTGAAACCCGTCGATTTAAACTACCACTTCTTGGAATCTTAAAAAAAAAAAAAGAAGAACTATCCCATTACTTTTTTTTGGTTCAGAATCCGCTTACTTAAACAAGTAAAATTACTACGATTACATGTTAATCTTTGATGTCCCTGTATCTAATCTTTGATTTCTCTAATATCTCTTTTGCTAGCATTAGCATTGAAATTGCAGAATTCGTAATTTTCGAGCTTCTTCGC
>JAGVVM010021435.1:0-40493 GCA_019149425.1 Psidium friedrichsthalianum
GGCAGCAGCGGCGAGTCACCTAGATCTAGTGAGCTCGCGGCTTACCAGCCTCGAGCTAGCCCGAGATCATCGGGCTGAGTCATGGCCATCCCAAGGTAGCTGGAGGAAGAAGGAGTGGCTGTCTGGAGGAAGGAGGAAGGAGGTAGAAGGAGAAAAGAAAAATAAATAAATAAACAAATCAAAAATAAAAAAGAAAAGAAAAAAGAAAATCTACAATATAAGTTTTTTGGATTTTTAAAAAATAAATAAATAATGCAAACAAAGTAAAAAAAATCATTATAAATAAAGGAAGCGTGAAAGAGATGAGGAAAATAATTTTCGCTTCTCAAAAAAGGAAATCATTTTCCTCATTTTTAGAAGGAAATTTTTCATCGATAGGAAAATATTTTCCTTGACCGCACATTTTCAAAGCCTTCCAAGAGTCAGAAATTAGGGAAAATGTTTTTCAAAAAAAAAAATTCGTGAAACAAATGAAGCCTTGATCTCAGGTGAACTTGCTAGTTTGGGCTCACTTTCTTTATTATTATGTCTTAGCGGGTGAGATATTGATTTTGCTGGTCAAAAGAGATTTTTTTTTGGTCGGAAAGTGCATGGCATTACTAATTAAAAGAGTTTCGAGCCAAGGGGCCCAAACTAGGAGTATCCTTACATAATAGATTCCAAAGAGGCTGTGGAGGGGAAGAGCTCCAATGGGCCGGTAAATTATCTGAGCGAACCATCTTGACAATCCAATCGGCTACTGAGTTGGCCGTTCTCCTACAATGGGCCAGAGAGACACGCGGGAGGCGGGCTAGAGCTTCTTGGGCCTGGCGGATAAGGTCTTCTGCTTCCCAGCTGGCTTCCAAACCTTCGTTGACCGCACGAACAAGTACAGATGAGTCAAACTCCACTTTAACGCAAACCCTCAGATCACTTCTCGCAGCCCTGTCCTCCAGAAGCTTCAAGCTAGATAGCAACGCGTGAGTTTCTGCGACCAGGGCCGAACAAGGGGGAATTTTTCTGGTGAAGCCCTCCAGAAGCGTTCCGCTTGAATCTCTGAGCACTCCGGCGATGGCACCGTCGAGATCGCTTCCTCCCACAGAGGCGTCGACGTTCAGCTTCAGATTTGAGCGTTCCGGTGGAACCCAGTCGCAAGGTGAGACCGCCTCATTTCCCCGGGAGCTTTGATCTTTCAGATTCCACCTGTTATGGCTGGTAAGGATCGCCTCTGCTTCTTCAATTAAACCTGTTGAAGAAGGTCCTCTGTTCCGGAATACTGAATCGTTTCTCTGTCTCCAGATGCACCATAGGATCACCGCGATTAAGTCGAAAGAGATTGGCCTGTTCGAGTCTTCTAGGATGGCCTGCAGCCACGTATCCATTCTGTGGGTCAGATTGTAGCGCTTCCATACGGTAATATCCCTCCAGATCTGTTCTGTCCATGGGCAGTTTAAGAATATGTGCTCTGCTGTTTCGGCTTGCTGATTGCAAATAGAGCATGTGGGGTTGGAGATGATATGACGCTTGAATAGGTTGTCACTAGTAGGTAGAGCATTTTGTGCTGTTTGCCAGATAAAGATTCGAACTTTAGGGGGTATATGAGCTTTCCAGATTTCATTCCAGAGCTTTCTTGATGGTTGATCTGAGGTAGAAGCTATATATGGTTCCCTTCTCTCTGTCTCGGCTTTCCTTAAAGCATTATAGGCACTTTTTACTGAAAAATCTCCTTTGACGTTTCCCATCCATCTCAGTTTATCCTCCCTCGGCAATGGATTCAGGGGGGTTGCTAGAATCTCCTTGACTATATCCTCATCGAACATAGACTCAATTTTCTCAACATCCCATGCTCTTTCCTGTGCCCGAATTAACTCTGAGACATACTCGGGATCCTTTTGATTCGCCGGGCCCCCAATGACACCCTTTCTAATCCAATAGTCCTCTCTAATTTTAACAGCCTTCCCATCACCAATGGACCAACGCACTCAGTCAACAAAAGTTTCTCTACCATGCAGGATACTGATCCAGCCCCAGGATGGTCTTATACCTTTCCCTGCTTGTAGGAGATTCGAGTTAGGGAAGTACAACCCTTTGAAGATTCTGCTCCATAACGAATTTTGATTCTGCGTTAGTCTCCAGGCCTGTTTCCCTAGTAAGGCCTTGTTGAAAGTGGCCAAATCTCGGAAGCCTAACCCTCCGTTATCCTTCCGTACCTTTAGGACTTCCCAACGACGCCAGTGCAAACCAGATTCCTTACCCCTATTCCTCCACCAGAATTGCGCAATCTTCCTCTCAATAGAGTTACAAATTGATAAAGGAATCTTGAAAATTGACATTGCATACTGTGGGATAGCCTGCACGATAGATTTTATAAGAGTTTCCTTACCCGCTTTAGAAAACAGCTTCTCTTTCCAGCCAGCTAGCTTCGTGTCAACGCGAGTGTTAATCCAAGCAAACATTTGTTTCTTTGTATCGCCCCAGTCTGAAGGGAGACCCAGATATCTCCATGTTTTCCTCATTATTGGGACTCTGAGGGTATTAGCTAGGCTCTCTTGAAGCTGTATGGGACAGCTAGGCCCCATAAATAACCCAGATTTGTTCAGGTTTATCTCCTGTCCCGAAGCATAGCAATATTGATTAAGAATTAACCCCAGATTTTGGCATTCAATCAACTTCCCGTCCAAAAAGAAAATTGAGTCGTCTGCAAATAGGAGGTGTGATAGTGGGGGGCATGCTCTATTCAATTTGATGCCTTTGATGGTTCCATCTTGAACAGCCTTTCTTAGCATTAGAGATAAGGTGTTAGCCATAATAATAACGAGGTAAGGGGATATCGGATCACCTTGACGAATTCCCCTTGTGGGTTGGAAAAAAGGTAGGGGTTCACCGTTAAATTTCACACTCATCGTGGTTGAGGTGACGCACTTCATAACTCTGTCCACCCACTGAGCTTCAAATCCCATGTTTAAAAGGCATGCCTCAAGAAAGTCCCATTCGACTCTGTCATACGCCTTCTTCATATCAAGTTTCAGAATAGCCTGGAACCTCTTTTTCCTCTTACGAATTCTCAGCTGATGTAGAACTTCCTGGACGATTAGTATGTTATCCTGGATTTGTCTTCCTCCAATAAATGCACTTTGTTCCTCTGCGATGATAGAAGGCAGCCAGCTTTTCAGTCCATTAGCAAGGACCTTAGATATTATCTTATATGCAAAATTGCAGAGGCTAATTGGCCTGAACTGATCAAGTCTCTCTGGATTTTTAACCTTTGGGATAAGGGTTATATAGGTTTTGTTTAGCTCTGGGTTCATCCTTCCCGTGACAAAAAATCCCCTGACTTCCTTGAAGATTCCTTCTTTGATGTTCTCCCAGTTTTGTTGGTAAAATAAACCGTTAAGTCCATCTGGTCCGAGAGCCTTTTCTGGTCCCATTCCAAAAATAGCCTTTCGGACCTCTTCGATAGTAACTTCGGCTGCTAAGGCAGCATTCATTTCATCAGGGACAGTTCTAGGGCATTGTGCAAGCACCGGGTCGAAATTCCGAGGGCCAGTTGTGCTATATAAATCACAAAAGAAGTTCGCCGTCATATCTTTCAGTAAAACTGGATTTTTTACCCAAACATCCTGCCCCATCATTTTTAACATGGAGATTCTGTTCCTTTGCCTTCGCTGGATCGTAGTAGCATGGAAGAATTTTGTGTTTTTGTCCCCCCATTTCAGCCAACTCACTCTAGATCTTAGGCCCCAATACATTTCCTCTCTTCTCCATAATTCCTCCAGTTTCAGGATAATCTCTTGACGATTCAATCTGTTAACCGTTAGAGCTTGGCTGTTTGTGATATTCTGGAGTTCGAATTGTAACTTTTGGATCTGGTTCTTGCTGTTTGGGAATGCTTTCTTGCTCCAAGTTCCCAGAGCTACTGCAACAGCTCTTATAATTTCAACTAACTCAGCCCCTGTATTCTCTTTTTCGTGCCACACCTCTTTGATGATTTGGCCACACTCCTTGCTTTGTAGCCAGAATGATTCGAACTTGAAATCTTGCTTCCTTTTAACCTTCCCAGGAGATAGAGCTAGCAAAATAGGGCTGTGATCTGAGCCAATGGCTGGTAACACGAAAACCTCTGCTGTCGGGAAGGCAAGTCTCCAGGCTAAATTACAAATAGCTCTGTCTAATCTCTTTTTTACCAGGTTTTCCCCCACTCTGTTATTAGACCAAGTGAAAGCGCATCCTTTACTCTCGATATCCATCATCTCACAATCTTCTAGGAGTCTTTTGAAAGATTGAATTCTGTAGTTATCTGTCTCTCTTCTGCCTACTTTTTCCCAAGCGTACAGGGTCTCATTAAAATCCCCAATCCAGATCCACGGGAGATTACAAGCTGATTTCCTTCCTCTGAACTCATCCCAAACCTTGAGTCTCTCTTGATAATTCGCTGGAGCATAGCAACATGTTATTCTAAAGGGCCCCCCTTGAGCTGGATCTTCAAACTTTATATCGAGTAAGTTTTTTGTCTCCGATAGAACCTCCACCCCCACCTCATCACTCCAGAAAATTGCCAGGCCGCCACTCACACCATTAGGATTAACTGTCCATTGATTCTGGAATTTCAGCCTTTTCCTCACACGTTGGATGACTTCCCCTTGATTCTTAGTCTCACACAAAAACACTAAATTGGGCCTTTCTTGAGCCAAGATGGCTCTAAGAGCTTGAACCGTCAAGGGTGAGCCCAACCCTTGACAGTTCCAAGCTAGGATACTCATTTGTGGCTTGGTGGCTTATTAGGGCAAGCCACCAATGCCCGTAGGTGTGAATCTTCCACAGAACTCACCGGAGTCTCAAGTAGGTTTGACTCATCAAGCAGCATCTTTTTCTGTTTCTCTTCTGCAAGATACGATATCCTGCCTTTCTTAACCTCTCTATTGACCGTTTTAGTCTGAATCCTTCTCTGAGAGCTACTACCATGGAATGAAGGGAGTTCTAACAAGAGTTGAGGCATATTATCCGCCCCTGCCGCTCCTTGTGGTGACACCCCAACCTGGGTAAACGCTTCTACCTCGCTAATCTTTCTTTTCGCCCTCTCTTTACTATAGTTTTCCTTCCGTCCCGTCTCCTCTCTCGAGTTGCTATTTGTAGGGATTGGGCTTTCTGGAGTTTCTGGAATCACTTCTTCCTCTATCTCATCTTCAGGTTGCACCTCATAAAATGATTTCCAATAGGGACTGGGGGTGTTTGCTTCAGATTTCAACCATGGCCCATAGAAAAAGTTGTCATTACTATCGAACTTCTCTTTTACATAGGGAATCTTAGCACAGTTCTGGGCATAATGGCCAATTTGCCCACAGGAGAAACAGAATGTGGGTAATCTCTCGTAACGGAAATCAATCCAGAGCTCTTTCCCCTTATAGCTGTAGATGATACCAGGTTCTAGGGGTGATTTAAGATCGAGAGACACCTTCGCTTTACATATTGCTATGCCTGCATACCCTTTAGCCTCAACTTTTACATCCTCCACACTTCCTACATTTCCTGCGATGCTTGAAATGACCTCTTTGATTCTACCTTCCACAGGTAATCCTACTAAATGGATCCAAAAGGCACATCTAGCGAAGCTGGAACACTGAGGGATAAAGCTTGGTTCCCAAGGCTTTAAGATTAAGAGGTGTCGAGAAAAGGACCAGGGGCCATATTCTAAGATTCTGTATTTATCTTCCACCGCATCAAAGATAAAGGAAAATAGCCCCATCTCAAGGTGAGAACACCGTACCTTGTCTAGCTTCCATGCCTTCTTCATTGTCACTGAAATGCCTGAAAGTTAATATCAGGATTTCCATAGAGATACCCGAAAACTGTACGTTCTCCTTCTTGAGACTCGTTTCAGTGACCACATCATCTACTACTGCTTTTTTGGTTCTGGTCCATAGGTGTCCCAGACGATTACAAAGGGCATTTAGCCGAATGTCTTGATCCATCCTTTTGCTTTCTTTCTACGGAAACAGATACTCCACCCTGATGATGCAAATGAGTAGTAGGGAGTCTAAATCCACCTCATGCAGACGTTCCGCTGAGGGCACGGGAGCTTCAGGAAACCCAGATTTTAACTTCAGGCTTTTGCAGCTGTGGGCGCAGGAGGGGGTGGGGGGTGTAAGGGTTTGAAGATTAGGGTTTCTGTGTAAACAATGAACTGGTTTGGGTGTAATGTGGGTTGAGGTAAAGGGAAACAGGCTGGCCTTAAGACATCAAATGTAATTGCCCAAGCGATGAGATATACTGGTTATGGAAATTTTAGGGTTTCGTTTTGAAACTATGAAAGGGGATTCTGATGGTAATGGATAGGAGGGATTGACGTCTGTATTGAGGTAGCGAGGCCATTGCAGCCTGTGGGAGTTAGGGTTATTAAGAGGGAAAGAGGGATGAATTTCTTGGGGGGGGGGGGGGGGGGGGACCCCGAGGAAGGAAAGCTCTCATGGCGAGAGGGAAAAGCACGGATTCGGGAAGTGAGTTGCTGCAAAATAAGACGCTGACATTGTCTTTGTAGGCACAGTATTATTGTTAGCACATGAAATCGAGTTATCGGAAAATATGAATAGCAGTTGATTAACTGAATTGACACAGGTTTTTTCAAATGCTTCCATAGTATCAACATATATCACACATGGAAAAAAATTAGATATGGACTTTATTTTTTTTTTTCAGATGGAGGGTCTAGAATTTGAACTTTTGATGAGATGGCTTCAATTAAAAGTATACATTTTGTATTATAAAAGGATTGGTTTCGGTTGCGGCGATTAGAGATGGTTTTCACCTAAAATTGTGAACGCAATTGATACCCACCACGGTCTCCGGTCAAAAAATTGAACCGGAAACCAAATGGTACCCCTGGTTCATCCAAAATCGACCGATACATAATAAATAAGTTAGATCGTGATTTTTTTTTTTATTTAGAGACAGATGGGTCCTAGAGTCTGGACTTTGAGGGAAGATGGCTTCATTAAAATAATAATACACTTGTATTATATAAAAGGACCGATTCAGTTGGGCCGATTGAATGGTTTTCACCTAAAATTGTAAACCAATTGATACCACAATGTTCCAAAAAATTGGAACCGGAAAACCAAATTGTACCACTGGTTTCATCCAAAATCGACGATACATAAAAATAAGTTAGACTTCTGTTTTTTTTTTTAGACGGATGGGTCTAGAGTCTGGACTTTTGAGGAAGATAGCTTCAATTAAAAGATATACACTTGTATTATATAAAAGGATTGATTCAGTTGGACGATCGGATGGTTCTCACCTAAATCGCGAACCGAACGATACCACCCGTTCTAGAAAATTGGAATAGGAAACTGAACTGGTACCTACTAATTTCATCTAAAATCAACCGGTACATGAAAATAAGTTAGATCAAGACTTTTTTTTTTAGACGGATGGGTTTAGAGTCTGGATGTTTGAAGAAGATGGCTTCGACTAAAAAATATACATTTGTATTATATAAAAGGATTTGTTCAATTGGACCGGTTGAATGGTTCCCACCTAAAATCGTGAACCGAAACGATACCCACTAGTTCTAGAAAATTGGAATTGGAAAGTGAACTGGTACTCGTTGGGTTCATCCAAAATCAACTGGTTTATGTACGTTTGGTCCAGTTTGGATGATCTTGATTTTTTGCCCACCTAATTCGTACAAGGGAATGTTTGTACGAAATTGACATCTTTTTTTGAATGTTTTTTGTGCTTGTGCTTATACTCTCAACATTACGATGAACAGAAAATACAAAATCAAAGGAGGAATTGCACACATATATCGGCTATTCAAATATATTCATTAGACAATACAGAATTGATTCTTGCTTTCATCTTGTCCTATGGAAATAGTATCAAAAAAGTCTTAAATTTATTGCATCGATATCAATTCAATATTGAACATTTAATTAACTCATTTAGTCATAACCTTTTTCATATTCGTATCAATTGAGTTAATCCGGCCAATTTAGGCCAAAACTTGCTAAGGGCCTCTTTTTGAGACAGTCGTGCTGACATGGACATTTTTAATAATATCGTAATAATTTACGAAATTTACTATTATTATTTTTTTTCTTTCGTTTATGTTTGCCTTTCATTTTGGCCGACCAACGTTGCTAGCGACCCTTGCCAAATCTAGGCAAGACCATCGTGGTCTCGCCATTGCAAGCAAAGGCGAGGCGGCACTCCCCGACCAAAATGAAAGAAATAAAAGAAACATAATTTTTCAAAAAATTATTAGAAATGTCTATGTCATCGCCAATCGCGCTGCATAAGATGACCAACGTCCATATTTGCAATTTTCGATCTAAATTAACTAGATGGACTCAATTGGTTATGACTAAACGGATTTTTTTTCTTTTTCGTTGAAGGACTAAATTGATCTAATAAAAGATTTATGACTGAATTGGTACCAAAATAATATATTTATGACTTTTTGGATACTATCCCCTTGTCCAGCCGAAATGTGTCCTGGCCTTTCTTGTTTTGCCTAAAAAAAAAAATAGATATGACCGAATTCGACTAGCAAGAGTTCACGACGTTAATAATCTAAAACACGACCTTAACTTTAGTTCATAAGTGAGCATAACGAGACAGAATACCATTTCCCCATTACCATTGACAAAGCAAGTCTGCAGGCACTCCCAGGCTGCAATTTAAGCCTGAGATACGATAAAGAAAATTCAGTGAAAATTTCCCAAAAATAATTTCACCAATACGCAAGTTGCAGCCCATTGCAAGTGGTATATGATTCAGGGTATATCACAACCCTGTTTTTCACTCAGCCTATGTATTCTCTCTCTGCCTTTCTTGTATCTCCCTCCAAAACGGCTCACAATGCTCTTGAGGGACAAAGAATGAAGAAAAATATATCAAAACAAAAATGTAGATTGGATTCAAATTATCTCATAAAATAAGATTATATGCCTCACCAGCGAAGAACTTCTTCTATGGTGACTTCACGCACATATGCATCACTGGCATGATACCACACGGAAGCCCGACTCCATTTTCGCTCTTCTCACCTCCGGTATGTAGGCAACGTAGTGGCCTCTGCGCATGGTCCCCATGTGCTCGACAACGCCTGTGAGACGGTAGACACCTACTTCTTTCTTTCTCCTCCCCCTGCGAAAGAGCCAAAAGGAACAACCGGACACTATTGTGTTATACAAGAAGATTGAGTTACAGATGGCCAATGCCAGAGGCTGAACGGAAATAGAGAGTTAAGCTATAAGCGAAAAACAATCAAGCCTCATAGTACTTATAAAGAGATGACAGCGTGCCAAAAGAAACCAGAAATTTGTACACTTTGATGCTCTTTGTTCGCCAATGCCTCAAATAAAATGATGATGTGCAAGGGTTATTGGTTAAGACAAGGATCTAAACATCAAAAGATAAGCTCAAGACATAGGTACCAAGAGACCTAGCGTATAATATACTTAAGCCGTAATCTTCCCTGGAACCAGTTACTATCCTCTAGCTATTAGACAAACTACATGCTGATTGGTATCAGGAACATTTCGCATTTTTTCCTGATGCTACAGAAGAAATCTAGAGAGAAAGTGGTAGCAGAAGTAGTTGTCAGCTGAAGCATTGAATTAAATACTGAAAATGTTGCCATGCAACCTAATTTTCTGATTAAAACAGCCAGCGTCATCCCAGTATACTCATCTAACAACTAAGGACTGGCTTTGTCATACCCTTGCTGCTCTGGTTTTTTACGCTGGTAGTTCTTTTTGTTCAATCCATTCTAGATGGCTTGGTAAAAGCAACTTTGCATTTCCCACAAACATTGTCATTGAGGAAAAAACTACGTCCGATGTTACAGGTTCCAAAAGTCCAGTTGTGTCACTATTGTACAAATAAGTTCTTTCTGGCAAATTATCCTGTGGGAGAGGGCAGAGACCTCTTCCAACATCTGCTTCAGACTCCTCTCGAGTCATAGCTTCTAATTCATCTTGCTATTTGGTATAAAAGACCCGTCAAAACTCAGCCAGTAAAAATCAACAGCTGAACTGCATCATTCTCTCCGAACTAGCAACCTATGCTTTTGGCTTTTCAGTATAAAGATAACTACAAAACATGTTGAGTTACACTGATAGTGCCAAAGACAACTATTCCAATAATATATAGTTACTTCTAAGTAAACTAACAAAGTAGTTTCAAAAGTTATGATCTCCAAATCATAACTAATTCTTTAAATTACAAATAAATGGAATCCCACTCTCATCAATCACCTGCTCATCTTGTAGTGTACCAAGCACTAAACAATAGCCTCTAAAGTTCAACTTAGGCATTTCAGTTCATCCTTTATTTTTCAAGTAAAACTAAGTCATATTCTGAATTACTTCCCAATTACATATTACACATCAAAGAACTATTGATACGCAAATGATGGAAGAACCAACTAACAAATAAATATTCAAAAAAAAAAATGTCAAACTTCCATTTCCGAGTTTAGGAATAATGGGGACATTATCTTTTTAGCAAGAATGTAACTATCTCAATAATTTGTGGCTACCAATGTGATGTGCATTGCCCAGGAAAAATCAAAGTGGCTCACCATGAATTGCCATGGCACCTAGTACCTGGATTATCTCACATACCAAAGTCTACAGGTCCTAATCAGATATAGTTCCACAAAGTTTAGGCTGTTTGTGCTTCTTTTTTCAATCATGGATCATATTAAGTATTCTTTTTCTGTCACAATACTCAAATGTATTTACTAATAAATCTCTTTGGTATGTATAGTTTTTGCTGAATGACACTACCTGTGAAGAACCAATGACATTACAGTCAGAAAAAAAACACAAGCTGTAGCCATCACACGAAGGCCATTTCAAAGTGCAGATTCTGGATCTCCCAATTTATTTCCCATTGGAACTTCAAATAATGAAAGATTGATGCCTCAGTTTGCAAACTTCTGGTCCTCCTTCAATGGTATAGAAAGAAATCAAGAACGATAAGGGTCTACTCAGATGTGGTTCCGGGCTCTAGAGTAGGCACGAAGGGCAACCTAGGGCTACATTTCCGACTCAGCCAATTACAGAGGGAAGACACAGAGGGAAAGTTGGTCCCCTTTCATGATTTGAATGGCTAGCCTTGATACAATGTAAGGCATCAATATACTGATTTTCCTGACTGAGCCTACGGTAGACTACTTCCTTAATGAACTGAATATTTCAACTGACACAGAGAAAACAACTCATAAGCTATAGAAACAAGCTAAAGAATGTCGATACCAAATTATGAAGAACATATTTTCCATATTTTTATTTTCACACAATGTAGTGTTCCCCTTCTGTATTAGCCAAATGACACTTTCCTCCCCTGTGACAAAACAACTTACACCTCAACCTTGTAGATTATTTTCCATACAATGCTCTAATTGTAGTATATAGTTGACATGGATATATTCCCTATGTTTTTACCATACAATGATTTCATACAGCCACCCCCCCAAAAAACCAAAATATAAAAATAAAAAAGAAAGAAGAAGAAGAAAGATAAATGTATAGTTAAATCCCTTAAGATGCCATGCCAGCAGATTAAAACTGAAGCTGTATTCAGTCTTCATGCAGTATTTTGAACTTTGGGACAAGCTATAACAATCTGCACATCATTATCTGGAAAGATAGGTGTGAACTCAGCTCTGGTCTTGGAAAATCTGATCTAACTGGCATCCTACGTGGTGCTAAACTAGAAGATGAGAGATGACTTCAGATATTCCATACATATGTGGCCGCCAAATAAGAAAACGTTCAAATGTCAGCACAGAATATTCCAGAACAGATTGGGGGTAGGTCTGTCACAGGACAGCTATATAAGACAATCAAATCGCAAGCGGGGGAAATATACTTCCTGTAAGTTTTTTATATAGCAGGAAACATTCAAATTTTAGCAATTCACAAATAGGAGGGCTTACTGAAAGTGTCACTGGAAGGTCTATGTTGGTGCAGTCCTGAAGCTTATTGGCTGAAGGTGTCACTGGAAGGCGACGCTCTTTTGCCCGTTGCTTTATGTTAGAAGTAATTTACTAATAGGATGGCTTTCAGAAGGTGTCACTGGAAGGCGATGCTCTTTTGCCTGTTGCTTTACGTTGGAAGTAATTTACTAATAGGATGGCTTTCAGAAGGTGTCGCTGGAAGCTCTATGTTGTCCCATTACTAGAGACTGTTAATGGAAGTGTACTTTTGGGTGTACTTTATAATCTTGGTTGTGCTATGTGGCCTACTGAAAGCAGGAAATTGCAGATTTTTGTTTTCTTGATATTGGCAGGAGGAAAATGGTAGTTGTCAACAAAAATTGGTAGTCATCGTCAGTCCTGCATTTTCGCAAAATTGAAAATTTCTGTGTGTATTCTGCTAACAGCCTATTTAGAAAGACACCATGAGCCATTCCAGCAGCCCTTCCCTATGTACTCTCATTTAACTTTTACCCTACATAGATAAAACCCTCAAAATTTTGTGCATATATTACTAAACATTGCCAGGAAAAGAGAGAGGGGGGAAGCTACAACAATATATTGGGCATATCTTTGTAAAGGTTGAAATATTGCCAGCACAAACTAAAGAATAAACTATTGGGCATGAATATAATTTAACAAATATGAAAGAAAGTGGACTTGTGATTTCACTAAATTTAAGTGGATGATTTCAACTGATACAGCATGGGTGTAAATTTGTCCTTTTGAGACTTTAAAGGGCTATAAATGTTTGAGAATTGGTATAATGACAGAAGCTTCAGTTATAGGATTCAATCTACATTTTTCTGTTTAAGGTAGTGTGCCTCTCTCTATCTGAAGGGTTTCAATCTACTTGGCAATTCATTGGTATAAATTCGACCTAAGAGTAGAAATTTGATGTAGCCTGTCGATTTGCACAATAGAGAATCCCAACACATAGTTCTTATCAGATTCTCCCATCTGTGTTGAATCATTCACAGCAAACTGACAGATGTAACTAAGGAATCAACCACTGATTACAAAGATGGTCTTAACCATCTAAATCTGATTTTCTTCTTCTTCTTATCATATAAGCTCTCCTGTTGAAAAGACTGTCCATTAGAAAGATGAATCCTAAACTGAATGACCTAGTTTTCATTTCATGAGGTTGGCAAGTGTACTCAATGAAGAAAAATTCAGTGAGGCATCAGCACCAGAGCAAAATGATATCATGTTGGAGAGCAGTGTTTCTACTCATGCAGTAGCGATAGATACTTCAAAAACAGAAAGGCAACGAACCATTTCAATCTTTTTTGTTATAACCAGATTTCCTCTCTCCTTTCTTTCAGCAGTTGTTGATCGTTTAAAGTCATTGCAAGAAATAAATATAAAGCACTCTTAACAAAAGCGGGAAAGTGATGGTACCTTGTATCCATAAATGGTCTCAGATCAATTGTTTCTCTAAAAATGACATGACCATGCAATTTACTTAGACGACCGCGACCATCTTGGCTGAATCTTTTTAATTGAATGGTAAGGATTGGTGGAGCTTTGTGTATGAGGACCCTTTTAATTGCATCCCTCTTCACTTTCACAGCTCCTGAATCTGCCTCGTCGTCAACTATCTCCGATTTGTATTTTGTAGCCAACACGGGATTGACCTGTTGAAGTTTTCCAATAATCGGTCCAGTACAACTAGGTTCATCACCTGCACAAGACCCAGAAGCTTGATCACTTAAGCTCATATGAGACGGTATATCTAGCTTCCCATTTTGAAGGATAACTTCTTTGTTGTTAGTTTCGACAGAGTGATCATCATTTTTGCTACTTCCATTGCTAAGCTTTTGGGCCTCAGCTGGACAGCAGGATTCTGAACTTGAATCAGCTGAAATGATTTGGCTTCCTGTCTCACATCCATTAGCGCATAAGCTCGCTACACAATTTGCCTGCTTCTTCTTCTTGGATTCAAGCTGTTGTTGTCGCAAAGTTCTTGAACATTTCTCACAGTCCCAAGCATTATCATTAGAGAGAAGTTCCTCTTTAGTGAAGTGAGTTAAACAACTCTCAATAGATATAGGGGAATCTGAATGATCGACTTCACCAGGATCAGACTCGCTGCTGTTTCCAGCCATCAAACCAGAGTCTGCAACTTCATTTGTCTGAAAATTATCACCACCTAAAGAGGACCAGCAACAGGCCCATAAACAACCTCAGGCTCATTGAACATGTCACCAAAGCCATCAAATTCTGATTCGTCTTGTGTGCAGCCCATCAAAGATGTCACACCGTCTCTGGTGATGTCGCCCATAGTTGACATGTTTTCTTCGTACGGAAGCAACAGGACTTCAGAATCTTGGACCTGCAATGGTGTCTCATCTTCCCAGGAATTTTTGGAAGCTATTTCCTCTTTTAGATCAGTTGTTTCATTAACACCGTCACCAAAAAAGTGATTTTGTTGCAAGCCATGATCAGCCACATCTGCAACACCATCTCCCTGGACCTGTGTCCACCCATTATCTTGTGAAGAAACATTAATTTCACTTGATGATGGTTGTGAATCAAGATAGTCCAACCATGGCGAATAATCCGCTGGAACAGCCGGCTGTTCCAACTCTTTCTCAAAGACCTGAACCTCAGGATCATGGTAATCCAACCATGTAAACTCTTCTGTAGAAGCAGCTATAGCGTCCGTCTCTTTTCCAGAGAGAGGTATTTTATCATGCTCTTTGATAGCCAAGTGATCTGGTGGAAAAGCAACTCTGTCTTTAACTACAACAACTGAGCCAGTAGAAGTTTCAATCATAGAATCACTTGCCGAAGGAACAGTGTCTATAGGAGGGTGGGTAGATTGTGCAATCATTGATGCACTGGAAACACTATGAGCTGTAATGGATTCTGAATCTTTGTTATTCTTTGGTCGTATCCGTGCACCTTTTTTCGGCAGTGTTTTTGCTTTCTTTGCTCGAGAAATAGGCTGGTTCTTTTTAGGTGAAGATTTCTTGGTGGGAACAGGCAATGAGAGATCTAAAAATGGCTCATACACAGTAGACGAGTGCCCACACTCAACACAGCAAACGGTGCTTGATATCTGGCCCCCGAAGACAGCATCGACAAAAGTCACATTCTGATTTTGGGAACTCCACCGTGTTGGGGAAGTTTTGTCAGTTTTTTCAAGTCAAACTCCTCAGTTGACAACACATCCAGTAAGCAACGGAGCAATTCATGACTGTCATGCTGCTGATATCCTCTAAACTGAGGAGCCTTGGAACAGATAGATCCAAATAAGGATCTTGGGTTAATCACATTTTTCCCTCCATTTTCCATCTTTACTTCTGAAAAAAGTTTTTTCAATGAAATAGTGAGAGGTCCAATAGAAGTGTCCAGCTTCCCAAGATAATCTTTTAGCCTATCTAAGGCTAAAAGATTTTGCACAACTGAATTAAAAAAGCAAGTATTCCCAAGATTAACCATTCCTCTTACCACATAACCACCTCTTCCGTTTGAACAGCTGGAGACACTACTTGTCAAATTCACTTCACTGTCAACACTGCCACTGCCAAACCATACATCTTCAATATCTACAGATGGCGCTTGTGTAAACCGCCCTTTAATTAGCTTCATGGCTTCTGCAAGCGGATCGTCCTTTTGTTCGCCATTTTCTTGACTTTTATCAATTGGGATCGGTGCAGGGCATGCAATGCACCACCGAAGGCTAGGATTTTCAAGTTGGATTGCCAAGGGGTGGCGTGTTTGCCTTGCATGCCGAACAGCATGACTTTGAGAAGTTCTTGGAAAACTGACCCCTCCACAGGCATAATGCCCACACTCCAAGCAAACCCAGATGGCTCTAGACTCGGACTTCGAGTCTGTTGAAGCGCCACCTTTCTTCTTCCCCTGTTTACCCTTTCCCTTATTCCCTCTCCTATCAGCTACACCTTCTCTACAATCCTCACACTTTAGCGATTCAGAAGATTTGATCTTCGCAGACAGAGCATTCAAATCAAAACCCTTTTCTAGGTGGGCACAGGTTTTACTCTCATTCTGAACCGGATGGCCTTCGGCAATCTCATTCTCAGCAACGTGTTGTGGGGGCACAGTTTTCTGGATGTGGTTAGCAACCCGCTTTTCCCTAATAGGAGTCCCGGCCTTCTTCTTCGCTTTCTTTCCCATCTATTAGCTCGAACTGATCGTAGACTAGCCGCCAACTCTCCGTATGCACATTGAAACCTGAAACTCAAAGGAAAAACAAAATCGCCACTTTCGATTATCAACAGGAAAAGAGAAGAGCAAACACCTGAAAAGAAACCCATCTCAACATCCATTGCTAAAAAGCCAAAACCATTAAGACAATCTGATTAAAAAAAAGAAAAAAATTCCAGTACGTCGAAACTCAACTGCATCATGATTTGGATCCAAAGCAGATAATCGACCTCGGAATCAACACCAAAAGGAACGAAACGAACAAAACATCAAACCTACTGAGCAAACGATGCAAAACCGACTAATAGACACTTCGATGAAAGATCGAAACGGGGCTTACGACAAGCTGGAGAGCAGGACGAAGCCGCCCGAAGATTGTGGGACACGATCCGCGATTCAATGTAAAGGGCAAAACAGAAGATTCAAGATTCCGACTGGGAAGAGACGTGAAGAAGAAGAAGAAGAAGAAGAAGTGTGAAGAGCTCGTGGGGTGAAGGTGGGGTTGGAACACCAGCAGGTCTTTTCACTCTCGCTACAAGCGAGGAGAAGCAGAGGTTGGAAGAAGGGACAAGGAGGTGAGCGTGAGTATGCAAGGGGGTTTATCTTTCGCCCTCTTTTTGGAGGTAAAACATAGATTGCATTGTTACATTCACATTCCAACCCAACCGAAGCTAAACAAGAAAGGACAAAACAAAAAGCATCTGTTTTTCACCTTGCTAAGAATGATTTTTTCTTTTTAATTTTAAGCTAAACAAGAAAGGACAAAAAAAGAATTTATTTTTCACCTTGCTAAGAATAAATTTTTTTAAATTTTAGTAAAATTTAAAAAATTATTTAATTCTCGTGATATACATCATCAATATCCTAAAAGTCGAATATTTTCTTGTTACAAAAAAAGAAAAGAAAAGAAATAGAGAGTCAATTTTTTATTACAATACTAGAATCAATCAACAAAAGATAATAAAGTCAAGGTTTAATTGCGTTCACACCAACAACTTGAGCACTTGCCCTTGTCATTGTAGGACAAATGGACTCCACTATTACGACGGTTGGTTGGACTCGGATTTTTTTTAATTGTTGAGTAAACATATTTAATCATTGTAAAAAGCTAAATAGCACTTTTTAAAACTCCATTATAATTTTAAGAATTCGACCTCAAGTTGGACCTCAAATCCTAGCTTAACTCGAGGTTAGACTAAAATCTTACTTGCTAATCGAGTGCAAGTGGCTTGTTGAAAATTTGATGAAGTTGAGTTCTGAGTTTAAAGAAGTCAAACTCGGTCTAACTCGAACTCGGATTGAGCTGTAATTGTGTTAAGTCAAGCTCGAGTGCATATCGAATTTAGTCAACTAAATTTGACTAGGTTATATACATCACTACATCTATCCATAGCGATTGTTGTGTGACCTACACACAATCTTTGCCATCAACATATGAGGGTTACGTGACCCCGCCACACTATATGTTGGAAAAGCACTAGATAATATGAAGAAGAGAATTGCTGGAAATATATCGAAAAAAATCACAAAATAAGATCAATCGTCATGCAAGCACTGTTCCTACGAATAATTACGCCTCTTGAGTATGAAACTCAATGCGATAGGCTCTAACGATTATTCTATCATGATTCAATAGACCTTCTTCTTTTGTTTGCACATAATAATTGAAGGGATAGGAATAATGTTATGTGTATCGCCCAAATAAGAAAAGAGAGATATGAGGAAGAAAAATTCTCTTTTAATTAGGTGTATCTCGCTTTTAAAGGATTGTAGCTAGAATATTGTAGTCAAATGAAAGAGAGAGCCATTAAGAAATTGTTATAAGTGAAGAAGAGGATCTCTATGTTGCCGTTACAAAACAATGAAGAGTTTATGAAGAAATTATTGAATGCTATAAAGCCATTATAAAGTCATTAATAAACCGTTATAAAGTGATGGCTCACATGTATAGCTAATATCAAAGCCCCTACTTTCAAATATTTCGAAACTTTTGAAATATCCAACAACCCCAACATATTTCAAAAGTTTTGAAAGAAAAATGGAATAATGATTATGGGTTATTAGATTGTAATACATCGAAACTGGTGCTTGTTAGGTTATTAACTAGTCATAGAAAGGATAAAATATAATTCATGAAAGTATTGGCGAAGTTTGAAACTTCTATGAACCAAGAATTTCATTTGTCAATTAGAATGTTCACCAATCACATTACACTTCGACAAAATTTTGTTGTTTAACACAATTTTGTGCTAGTAGGCCAGGTGCGTGCTTGGTTTATTCATAAGTACTTTAAAGATTTTAGCAAAAAATTCTCATAGGAGCAGCCTTACTCTAGATTTGTATGGATGATTCTAGCAAGTATATTCTACAGTATAATACACCGCCATTTTAGCAAAAAATTCTTATAGGAGCAGCCTACTCTACATTTGTATAGATGATTCTATCAAGTATACTCCATAGTAGAATACACCGCCAATAATGGCTAGTTAAGATCTTAATTTGACCTCTTTTTCACTTTAGTCTTGCACTATTCTCACCTTAGGAGAAACAATAATTTTTTAATAGTGCATTTATTACCCATATGAACACAAATTATTAGGATCACCAATCACATAGGTTGGGTTACCTTCACTATTGATTTTCTTCAACTAGTTTAAGTCCCATTCCCCTCGACATATCATAGAATTTCTTCCCTAATGTTTAGTAAGAGAATTGGCCAAATTCACTTTTAAATTCACATAATCAATGGACATAATTCCATCTTCTAGCAATTGATGCACTACATCATGTCTCAACCGGATGCGTTATTTTTTACTATTGAAAATTTCATTCTTTGCAATGACTACTTTGACGGCCATTCACTCTTGGCAATCACAATGCCTAGACATAGAGAGTGTCGGTTTCATTTGCAAAGGAACATATGCTAACAAAGTCTCAGCTACTTAACCTCATTTTCAAATATGAATTTGAGAAGAATTTTCCCTTTCCCAAGAGCTTGAGCGGTTCTTGAATCACCAAGATAAATAATTTATTCTCCTTACCCTACTAGAATGTAGGAGGACAAAGCATTATACGTTTACACATATGCATGGTAGCACCTGAGTCTACCACCCATTATTTTGCGTTGGCCACAATATTGGCTAGAGAAATGATCACAACATCAAAATCATTTGCTTCAACTAACTCGGCTTTTGGTTTAGCAGGATATCATTTCCTCCATAATTTTTTTGGTTGATTTCCAAGTTACAACACATCCACAAAGTAGTGGATTTTGTCTCATCTGAACTTGAGATCCAATGAACAGCACTGTATCCTTCTAATCCAACAGGAACTGCACTATGTAATATTTTGTTAAGAAACCTCTCCACATAATGCTCTTTCGTAAGCATTAGACCACTGTTACTTTTTGTGAATTTTCTAAGCTATCAAAGCGACAAAAATAGAACATGTACCGCTTATATGTATGTTAGATATCAATGGCTTAAAACATCACTAAAACCACACTTTGCTCCAAAGAACTAAACGTATGCATTTCTTCACTAAAGCAAATCGTCTCACACTCGACAAAGAACAAACCAGCGAGACTAACATCCACGAATATCTATGAGGACAAACAAAACCTAGATACAGCTTAAGGGACTAAAACAAAAGAGTGAATCGAGCAACGGAGACAATCCTAATCATTTCAATCTGATGATCCGAGTATTACCGACTCACAACATACATATCATAAAATCATAAAAGCGGGTTCCAATTACTAAAATAGATCCTCAACATATGGTAATGTACACTACTTCATTCAGAAACATCAAACACATTCTCAACTCCACAATGATCATTTTAGATGATTAATCTTGCCCACTTCAGGATCATTGCCACCATAGACAGCCCATGAATATGTGATACTTATCCTTCGCCATCTCCGAGTCATTGTTCGATTCCAACAACGTCGGTAGCAGTGACGACTTTAGTATGGGTATCCATAAGACAATTATCTTTAAGAATAATTTTGCCCCTCAGAGTACAAAACTCTATGCAATAGGCTATAGCGGCTATCCTCCCAAAATAAAACGAACTTTTTTCTTTATACACCAAGGATAATAGAATGAACATAAACAATGTTATGTTTATAACCTAGCAAACAAAAGGAATATATGAGGAAAGAACAATTCTCTTTTAATTGGGTGATCTTGCTTTTAAAGGAATTAGCTAGAATTTTATAGTTAAACGAAAAAGAGAGTCATTGAGAAATCGTTATAAATCAATTGCTAATTATTGAAGAAGATGACCGTTATATAGCCGTTATAAAATAATCAAGAGTTTATGAATAAATGAAACATGCAAAGCCATTATAAAGCCATTATGAAGTGATGACTTTCACAGCGGTCATAACAAACTGTTAAGGTGAAATATTTTAGATCGACCATCGCTTGTCTTCTATTTTCTTGATTAATGTTTGTGACGCCAGCCAACGGACATCACATTAGCATAACGATGGCAAAAATGTCCCTTTTTTGGTGGAAAAAAATCATCCTAGAATGGCAACATAGTGCATCAATTGCAAATAAATCAAATTCCAAGTAAAAAGCAGACGTAACTTAAATACTGAGTAATCTCGAAGCATTATGACCATCGGTGGAGACAGATCTAGAGACATAAACCTGGGGGGTCTAGTGTAGCATTTACTCATTGTACTCATCAAAGTTACATCAAAGGATACGTAGATGCTATAAACAACGTAAATAAAAAGCGCAAAATTTAGTTTTGATTATATCAAAGGCAGCCGCAATAGGTAAAATAATTTGTTGATTTTAGGTAACTTATTTTGGGTCGTGTAAAAGATGATTGATAACAAATTTTCCCATTTTAGGCAATTTCTGTTGTGCAATAAAACCCAATATAATGTTCTAATTACGTGAAAATTTTTTATTTTTGTGTGAAAGTATGTTTTAAATTTATGTTTCCAATAGAGTAGCAATTCAAAGACGAAGTTGAGGACCTGATTATGAAGCTACAAAACAGTATTCCAGACACATCCAATGCATGATATATTGCAAAAACTTATTGAGAAAGTGCAATTAAGCCCAAAATTTTAAAAAATGTAATCAAGTTCTAACACTTGTTGCCATGGTGTAATCAAATTCTTAAGTTAGCTCTGTCCAAATTGATGGATGGAAAATGATGAGCTAGCTTTTTTATTCGTCTCTCTCTCTACATGGCAAGTTACTTACCTAGGTCGTGCACATTGGCAAAAAATCGTTTTCTTTCCCTTCACTTATACAAAATGGTCTATCTTCGGGCAATGCCCCAAATTGAACCAAATAGATCCAATAAACTTCAACGTTGTCCTTGTTTGCCCCGAATTGAACCAAATAAACCCAAGTTGGTCTCCTTCATCTAATTACACAGTGAGAGAAAAGAGAATCAAAAGGAAGACCTTTCAAAATCGAGAGCATTGCAATCGAAGAAATTCATCCCCGTTGGAGGTTGTTGGAATCTCCTTCACAAAACGCTCGTTAAGCGCTCCTTTTTGGCTTTGGTGATATCATCAGTTTGACTTTGAAGAAAAGCGATATTCATGTCATGTTATATGTGACCGTAGTCCGATCGTGACATTTTCTTATCGTGATTGGATTTTAACTGCATGTCATGTTGAATGTGAAAATTATCGAGAAACCATTCCAGTAAGTCAAATGAAAATCGTGTTTGACATCTACCAAAAGGCGAAGGGCATGGCAAGACTTGCTATGCAGGAGCAGATAGTTACAAGTAGAAGAAAGCATGCTCAAGCGCTCTAACTTTTCGAAGATTTCAATCTGATTGGGGTTGTTATAGCGGGGAGTGAGGGCAATAATTGTCCGGAACATTCTTAACCTATTGTACGACAGTCAATTTAGTCTCAAACTTCTCAATTGTGTCAATTTAGTCCTAAACCTTTTAATAATTTGTAAATATAGTTCTTTAGGCCAATTTAGGCCAAAAATTACTGACGTGGACAATTTTTGTAATTTTGTGTAATTTTCTGAATTTTTTTTATTTTATTGTATTTTATTTTCTTTTATTTTTATCCCTGTTTTATCTTGTTCGCCTGTTGCCAATTGCCAGCCATGGGGCAAACGTTGCCTTTGCTGGCCACCCCTTGTCCGGATTTGGTAAGAGCGAGGATCGGCGAGGCGCCCTTCACTTGGGTGACCCTTGCCCTTGCCAGGTCAATGAGGGCTGCTCTCACCGTTGGCAAGGAAAAAAAAGGAGAAGAAAGGAAAAAGAAAGAAAAGAAAGGAAAAGTTAAAAAGAAGAAGAAGAAGAAGAAGATAAAATGGGGTTTAATGAGAATATTGAGGAAGGAAGTTGCGAGTTTATTCCTTTGGTAACACCAACCAAGCATTCCTCTGGGCGTGAGATTAATCATCAATTATATTCAAAATAATCAATTATATTCAAACTACGTGGATTATTCAGAGATTGGAAATAGTTTGACTGGCTGCACCATTTTGTATTGTATAGCTTTTCACAATAATGTGGCTATGCCAATTGATTTTCCCTGACCGAAAAAAAAATGGAGAGATGGAAATCTGAGAGTTGATAGAGATGAATCCGTTTATTTCATGAAAAACAACTTTTAAGAAAATGCTTTTTGAATTTTTCGGTATTTAGTTAGCAGAAAATAAGCTAGTCTAGGAAAATATATTCCACTCATGAAAAGAAACCTTCAAAAATATGGAAAATATTTTCCTCTTTTTGAGAAGAGGAAAACATTTTCATCATTTTCCCTTCCTCCCCCTTTTCACACTTCCTTTCTTTATAATTAATTTTTACTTTCTTTTCATTATTTATTTATTTTAAAAAAATCAAAGATGTTTTTCTTTATTCTTAATTTTTTTTTCTCTTTTTCTCTTTTTATTTTTTTTTTTTTTTTTTCTCCTTCTTTCTTCTTCCTCCGCCGACCAACGGATCTCGGCAATGGCCAAACACCCGGAGGTTGGCCATGAAGCGGGCCCGCGAGCTCGAGCTCGGCCAAGGATATTCACCTCGTATTGACTATTGTACGAAGCCCGTTTGACCCTCAAAACTTCACCAACAACATGAGATTGACTGCTCATCGATCTCTTCAGTCTTCACTGAATGCCTCAGCGCCTCAATAATCAAGGTAGCTTTTTGGGTTCATGTCCACCCCATCACGCTCCACGTCCCCCCCTTCCGTTGTCTCTGATCCTTTCGCTTTCTTTACCCGCGCGTACGCAATCATCTCCACCATCGGACGACGCGGGCGGCTTATCACCGTGGGCACCGACTCCGTGAGTCGTCGGGGTCGAGAACAGCCGCTCTGCAGTGCGGTCCCTTTGTAGCCGAAAATCTCGCGGATGATCCAGCGCGGCAATCATGATTGCGGTGTCGATGAATTCAAATAAATCTGCGTTCATTGTTCTAAAGAATTCTCTCCAATCATCTAGCAATTCCTTCATTGTGGCAATGACTTTGAACAAAGTGCTTGGTGCTCCGGAAACTATCAAGAAACTGCAGCGATCTTTTAGGTTTACGGAGCAGACTTTATCATGCCACAAGATTGCCTAGACTGGCCGAGCCTCTAGCTCGTCTGCGGCCAGTCATTGGCCATTGCTGAGGCCAGCAACCAGCCTAGACCAGAAAAAATAAAAAAAAATCATTAAAAGGTGTCGATGGAGGAAATTTTCGATTTTCCATACCAAATGATGAAAAACATTTTTGGATGTTTTTGTTTTATAGATTAACCAAATACTAAAAACATTGTCATTTTCCTGAAAACTAAAGACCTCACATCTTTCGCCAAACAAGTGGAACCTAAATATCTCAGTTAAAAGTTTTCTTTATGGTATCTTAAGGCTCCATTTGTTTTATGAAAAATTTTTTCCAATTTCTGGTATTTGAAGACAGAAAATATGCGGTCGAGAAAAATATTTTCCGGGTCAATGGAATCTAAATCTATGAAAAATGATTTCCCTTTTTTTTTTAGAAAAGGAAATCATTTTCCAATCTTGGCCCCTCCCTCACTGCATCTTCCCCACACAAACTTGGACCATCCCCTCCGCCACCGGGGCCCATCCCCGCCATGGCTGATCCTTCCTCTCCCCTGTCGAGTGCCTCCGTCTTCGACATTGATTTCGTCCTTCAGCCTTCGATTTCGCCTTCAGCAAGATCGTGGAACCACTCCCAAGTGTGCCTTCAAGTTCTTCTCGCTCAACCTCATCCATGCGAAGATCAATGACGACGAGCACTGGTGGAGGTCTGGGCTTGATTTTGAGGCCGTTGCAAGGCGTGAGTCAGGCGGGATTGGGAAGGAGGTCATCAAGCTTGGAATGCTTAGGGTTGCCAGATTAGATGAAGTCGACGAGGCGAGGTCTAGCTCGCCACATTTAACGAGTCGAGGCCACGTGTGACTACTGATCTTTCCAGTAATTGATTAGTTAATGCCGGACTTGACTTATGGGAAATTATAATCCTTGAAGCTAAACTATTTTGCAGCAATTTAAAGAATTTTGGGTGCGAATTTGAATCGCAGTCTGACCGCGAAGTTCTGCCCGACCCTCCTCCATTATAAGATCCCCCCACCCCACTCTCTCTCTCTCTCTCTCTCTCTCTCTCTCTTCCCTCCACTTGCACGGACAATTCTCTCTCCCTCACACCTCATCCACTCCGCCAGCCCCAACCCGACGTCCCCTCCTCCTCCGAGAGCTCAAGTGACCATCGGCGGACGTGGTAAGTGCAGCAACTCGTCGCCAACAATCACTTGACCTCAGATGTCGTTATCCCAAAGTAGCCTTCGCTATGCGCCGACATTGGTAGCTCCTCGTCCATGATGCCCGCGAGAAGACAAGACCAGCCTAAACTCGTTTCTACGCCAAATATGCTTTGGTCTCTTCGTACGTCAAGCCTAGGCGAGTAGTACTCTAATCCCTTCTACTAAACAGCCTATTGATTGCGAATCTGAGTTTGATAGCTTGGTTTCGAGACACACTCCTGAAATCGATGCATACGTGTATAGCTTAGTGAACAATGATGCATGTTGGAATTGATGGTTAAATTGAGTTCTCTAAGTTATGGGCAGTTCATTTCTTGGGGTCGATTGTAGTTGCCGATGTGGAATCGAGTGGAATTGGGACTGCGATATGCGATAGAGGGGTCAGCCGGGGGAGCTTCATGGACCATGGTGCAATTCCATGATAGAGTGGTTGGTCGAAGGAGTCTTTTGTGGGATTCAAAATGAAAATTGAGGAGTGGCATACTCGGGTAGCCAAGATGTGCAAGTAGATTGGGAACAATTGGTTGAGATGAGGTGACAATGAGCCTTAGGGATTCGGCTTGTGTAAGTGGTGAAGGAGGAAGTTGTATAACTAGAGGCGACGAGGAATTATGGAGAAGAGTTAATCTTAAGCAAATGATGGGGACAAATTCATCTAGTGTTCGAACTGTTGGAATTGTCGTCACACAAATAGAAGAGTGACATTCAAACATTATCTAAGGGTGGCCTCATCTTGTATGTCTCTGGTGGGTGAATATCGAGACTACTCTATTGTTGCATTAGACGTACGCATGAGTCCTTAGTTTAGCAGTCATTTTAGTTGCTTGGATTAGAGATTTTACTACTGGGCTATATGCTCACCCTTTGGGGACCTCGTGTTTTTAGTTTTTCGGTATGCTGATCTCACTAGTGATTCCATCTTCTCATTACGGTGCTCCTTTGAGTTATTCTATCTTTTGGGAGGAGCACAAGTTACCTGATTGTCCCTCAATTCTTTTCTTCAAGTGCATGATGGTGATTCTGGTGGACGTGGGGTTATACAATGAGGTGATTCCCTTCGTTTCGTATTCGTCTATGCAGTGGTATTAGGCCTGCTTTTTGGTTCTTTACCCTTTTCATCGTTTGGAGTAGATGGGAGTGGCGGTAGTGATGGTGGCGAGGAGTAGTCGGTGGGAGTAGCTAGAGAAGCCATTGTACAGGTAGGCTTTTGAGTAGGGACAGCACGGCTGTGACTTTTTGAGATGGCTGTGAGCTGATATCAGGATGTTGGTGGAGTACGCTATAGGGAGCCTGTACCTTTTTTTATCGTCTTCCAGTAGTTAGTTTTCTTTATATATATATAAATAATTTTTTTTTCCATATTTGAATAAGTTTTCTGAATATTTATTATCTACTCTAAGCCGTAGCAAACCTTTGAGGCTGTAATCCTTAGGCATTGTGCCTACCGCTTTTCTTTTTCATGCACTTTTCTTTCTTTTAAGTTGCCCACTGCATGTTTTTAGTTGAATTAGCTTTCACACGCACCTTATATTATTTCTAATATCAAATTAAAGTAGATAACGTGATTAGCCTTGAGAAGGTGGCAGATCTAAAACCCCGCCTTGACACCAGGCGAGTTGTCGCCAGCCTCGATCGAGGCCAATTGTTGCTAAGCTCGAGCGAGGCCAAGGCTTGCTAGTGAGCTCGAGCCTTATCAGTCTATGGCGAGGCTCGAGCTTACTTGCGATCCGTCGGTGGCTGAGTAGGCTACTGTGCCTAGTGGGGGATTTTGCAAGGGCGACGAGGCGAGGCGGATTAGGAGGAATTATGTGAATAGAAAAAAAATATAAACATAAAAAATAAAAAATAATAAAAGAGAAAAGATAAATTACTAAAACATTAAAAATATTGAATTTTTTTTAAAAAAAATTATTAAAGTAGTACATGGAGGAAAATCAAATAATTTTCCATACCAAACAATGAAAAATATTTTTCGAGTCTTTTTCATATTTTAGCCAAAAAAATTTTCCAAGCAAAGCCTAAGATACATTTAATTCCATAACATCACAAACGAAATTCGAAATCATATGTTCAAGATCAATGTAAGATTGGCGCAATATGTGTAATGTTGCGTTTGGTATTAAGGAACGGAATGGAAAAATGGAATAAAATGACATGAAGATTTTTCGTTTTTACTTATCCGATTTTTTTTTTTTTACAGTGGAATAAAATGAGAGTTTTTCTATATATGGTTTAAAAATAAATCATTATGCCCAAATCTAATAAATATTTTAAGAAGTAACTGTAGTTATTTAACATGAAATTCCAATTATATCTCACGATGTATTGTGAAAACAAATTACTTCCATGATATGTTATTTTAGTATTCAAAAACTAATTAATCAAGTACCCATAATAGTTATTTTGATTTTAATTAAACTGCAAATTTATAATTAATTACTAGCAGTAATTAAGATAATTTTTTTGGTTATGTTATTTTATATGTCATTACAAGTAATAGATTATTAATTAATAATAATTGATATATTCCGTAATTAATACCGTTAATCGGAATACAGTATTAACTAATACGAGGTAATAGTTACGCTCATAATTAATTTTGTGACAAGCAATGAGGAATCATCTATAGGATGAATAATTATTGCAATCGGCATTGGAATTGGAATGCCCATGCCATAGTATTTTGCTGAACCAAATAAATGTGAGAGCCTCCAAACAACTATCACTAAGAATTTCTTTACATATGACGTGGTAAACAATATGGAATTATGGAGTATGCCATGTTGTAGAGGCAACAAATATAATAGGGTTAATATCATGAAAACCTCAAACCGGTATACTTGTGACATTTACCCCCAAACTATTTATTGGATCACGAAAAACCTCAAATCGGTACACCTGTGACAAATTTACCTTAACTATTTTTTGACCACCAAAAATCATAAATGGTATATCTATAACAAATTTTCCCTAAATTAATTTTTTTACCACCAAAATCCAAACTAGTACACTTGTGACAAATTTACCCTCGTTTAAATTAAGTTAATACCACGAAAAATACTAAAATTGACACACCTATTATAAACAGAGGGTAAAAATCCCAAACTAGTACAACCGTCAACTGCCACATGTCATCGAACTTAGCAATTTGACGGTTAGATTTAAAAAAAATTAACAGAGAGTAAATTTATCACAAGTGTTTCAATTTGGGGTAATTTATCACAAGCGTACCAGTTTGAGATTTTTTCGTGATAAAAAAAAAGTTTATGTTAAATTTATTACAAGTATATCAATTTGAGATTTTTCATGGTATTAATTCATATAATATTTATAACAAAGGAAGCAAATACAAATTGGCAAGATCAAAAGAAGGAAAATGGCTCTTTTTTTTTTTCTTATTTTTTATTGTTCTTTTTCAACTAGCTAGGGAGACTAACTACAGATAAATTATTTATTAGGGATTGTACATAAAGGATTTTCTGGCAACACAGCCTACCTAAAATTGATAAGAGAATTTCAAATGAGGGTCTATAGTTGGACTCGCGTTTCTTTTATTATATATATAGTATATATATATATTACTATAAGAATCTACAAGTGAGCATTGTCTAAATGAAGCTTGGACTGATCAAGTTAGTCTCAAATAAAGACATCAATTTTGTCGGTCGGCGCAAATCTACGCTGGCCGGCTTTTGTTCTGACGTATAGAGTCGGGAGATTTCGTCTCAAAACTGGCGACGGAGCAAGAAAAAGAACAAGATGCTAAACCGAAATCTCGAATTGATGTGATTGAAAGGTGTTCGGTGTCTGGGTTCGCTCTCTCTCGCCCAGCAAATCAGGGGATCCTCTGACTTTGGTTAGCTCGCATGAGTTTTTCTAACCTGAGAGGAAATATGAAAGTTTCTTTTTCTCATCTTTCTACTCGCTAGTGCCTGCAACTTTATTTTGCGTAAAATTTCTTCATTCACTTTCACTGAAGTTAACGAATTCTTTCCTTGTCACTTTGGCTGCATTTGGCTCAAATTACTGGCGCTTTTGAAATGGACCAGCCGGAGCGGTTAGGTCGGATCAAATTTTGTCGCGTCGCGCATTTTTGTGCCCTCGCTCCGTTAGGTTTTGAGCTCTATCTCGTCGCTTCGCGAGTAAGGACTCTTACGTTCCCCTCAATTAAAGCACATGTTTCTCGAACATAATTCCGACACATGAGGTATGTTGATGTAATAGTCCCCGGCTTTCGTTTATGACGAAATCTCTTTTCTAGGCTTGCCTTGAGATTTTCAGCATACGGTGACAAAGAATAAGTCGATTTTGGGCAGTAATAGCCGATTTTGTAATTAGTTGGATTATGATTGAGTTTTGATGCAGCGGTCTGTTTCTTGGAGTCATTCGCCGTGTAAGTCTGAGGACATTTGAGTAGGTAACGGTATAGCTTTGGCCCAAAAAAATTATATAAAAAAAATCCTAAATTTATTATAACTGTGCTAATTTGGTAGTAACTTTTTTTTTTTGCCAATCGAGTCCTAAATCATCAATTTAGTTCATCCAGCCCATTTTGGCCGAAATCGCTGATGTGGCGTAGCCGGTGTTGATGTGGAGAATTTTTAATAATATTTTAATATATTTTTGAATTTGTAATTTAATTTAATTTTGTATTTTATTTTTCCTTTTTCTCTCTTGATATTTTTCTCTTCTTCCTTCTTCCTCCAAGCAACTCAAACTTGCCATTGGCCATGGGGGCAAGCTTCGCTAGAGGCCGAGTGACCTTACTGGCCCTCCTCTCTGGTTAGTCGTCGGACTCAGCGGTCGGATGAGGAAGAACGAAGAAATTTGAAAAAAAAAATGATATCCACATCAGTGCCGGTCGTGCCACGTTAGTAATTTCCAGTCAAAATTGACTGGATGAACAGAATTTATATAAATGCAAGAGGTTTAATACTCAATTGGCCAAAAAAAAAAAAGTTTTGAACTGAATTGGCAGGATCGCATTAGATTTAAGACTTTTGGGTAATTCTCCCGTTTTGGCCCCTACCAAGCTTTGCAATAGAAGGATTTACTTACTCCTAAAAAAAGGGTAAAAACTGGTAAGTTCTATCCCTTTAAATGCTAGATACCAAGGGCGGTCCAGCTGTGAGTACGACTGGCTGTAACTAATGCTCCTGGTGTAGATATTATTTCGGCAGAAACCTCCCCAGAATGCCGTAGATTGCCATTGAGGGACTTGAAGGGCTATAATTGGAGTCATAGTTAGACATTGATTGATCCTTCCATTGGTTATCAAGTTCGGGCTATAATTCGATAAAAAAAAAAAAGTTTGGGCTATAATTTACGTACTTTAAATAGGGTGATCAAAGCATTTCTCTTCGCATTGCTCTTCATGCAAGTATCGAGTGTATTGACCATGTTGCTTCCTCTAACCTTGTAGCGAGGAAATCGCGACTTCTTAGGCCGGATTGATTACGCCATTGGTGACGAGATATCCCGCCGAGCCATCTATGGCTCTTGCGAAGAGCAAGATCGATTGAAGTCGACCTTCAACACAATAGAAAGAGAGAAAAGATTCTATTGGGCGGACTGATAATTTCATGGGCGATAATGTACGACTTTTGGAAGGGAGTGGAAACTGATAGTGCTGTGATTGCTTCTTGTTGTAATGTTTTGGAGCTTTGATTGGTTGTTGTAAATGCCTTGTGGAGCTTTAGATTGGTTGTTGTAGGGTGAATTGTGACCAATGAAATGTTCGATTGTTTTGTAGTTTTTTTGTCTTCTATCTTTGCAATGCCAATATATAAATTTAATGAATTCAAGCATTTAATAATGAAATCATCTATTCATTTTCGAATCCTTGCTCCACATGTCGATGAGCTCCACCGGCCATCATCGACAAGGCCCACGATGGCCGGTGGAGGGAAGAAGGGTAAAAGATAAAGAAAAACAAAGAATGAAAACAAAAGAAAAGAAAAAATAAATACAGTAAAAAAATATAATAAAATATCATGAAAATTTGTTCACATTAGTACCGATCGTGCCACACAAGACAGTCGGCATCCGCGTTAGTGATTTTCGATCAAAATTAAACGGATATACTCAATCGAGAAAATGTGAAAATGTACAAGACTCATTTGGCAAAAATAAAATAGGTTTAGAACCTTTTGGATGTCTTTGAGTCTCGCAATTACGCCACGCATGTAAAACTTTACCAAGAAAACAAGTTATTTTGGAGATATATGCAAAGGACGAAATAAATTAATAGCAGTGAGCCTGCTAAGCTAGTCAAAACAAGAAGCAAACAAATTACATCCAGTCCCAGAAGTCAAATGGACATGCCAACCACAAACAAGGATGTTTTCTCAAGTAATGAGCTCTGGGCAAGTCGTGAAACTGTAGCTCCTGATCTTACCCTTTAAATCCTCAGAGAACAGTAAAGGGAAAATAATCAACCTCAGGTTTCTTGCATGGGTACCTAAGTGCCCGCGACAATGTTGGACGAGCACGAGGAATTGTACCACTCACGAAGATGTTCAAGAAAAGGGATGCACCATCACTGCTGACCCTATCATTAATCCCCAAGTGAGAACATTGCAATCAATTCAATGTTACAGACCCTAGTTTGGTTAGAGCAACAGTAAAGCTGCAGATGGAGAGTATCCAAGAAGAGAGAATTTTGGCAACCACATTGAAATGTCAAACATTCATTCAGAGTCAGATAACCGAAGGCATAAAGAAGCTTGTTAGGGATGATCCTGTAGGAGGTAAGTGAATATGATCTCTGCAGTACCCATCTATCGGAAACTAAGACAACAAAGAATATAAGAAAGATTGAAATCATTAGCTAATAGATTATGTGTTGCTAAAACAGATTAAACGATTTCCATGAAGATCGACCAGACACGTTTAAGATCAGGTTTAGAAGTATGCTTTTGTACAATCCAATCATCCTCCGCACATATGAGCGCCTAGCTCACCAAATTGACATCAGCTTCCACTGCATCATATCTCATCAACTGAGACTGACAAAATAATGAAGATTGCTCCAGCATCAACTATCGAAACGTCATACACATGCTCTAAGAGTTGGTTTTGCTTGATCAGCTACTTGGCATGAGGTACTAAAAACATGATGAGAATAAATCAAATTTCAGTAGTCTACAGAACTCACCTGACCAAGAGGTAAACCTAAAGAGGAGCTCCCACAACAACAGTTTTAACTATGATGCACCAACGAGGGGAAAAAAATTAGCAGCAGTCATTATCTGCTTGACAGACCAAGCAAGCTAAGTATCAGCCATGGACTTCTTCTTCTCTTCTTCTAGTTGCTGCAGCTCAGCTAACCTCTGTGCCCATTCTCTGTCTCTTGCCACTGCAGCCATCTTTCTCTCTACCCGTGCATTGACTTTCTTTCTATTAGCCTCTTGCATTTGAGCTTTTCTTTTCTTCCGTTCGGCCTGTGCATGACCCCAGACAGGTCATTTAGGTTAAACACGATCATAGACATCAAGCAAGTGGAGAAAATGCACATTCAGAATAGCAAAGTTACAAGTGAAAAGTATGCCAAGAGAAACATTAATTTTCTGGGAATTTTTCCCTAACTGATGCAAATGATGCTAAATCCATCTTTCTATCAGGCAATGGACAGGGGGCAGGTGGACTTGATATCCAGATCTATTAGTCTTGGTAGAGAGGCAGAAAATCCCAACTCAAGTTGCTTCTAATTCTTCCAGTCAACTGAATAGTTTGGGTATTTTTTTTTTCACCAAAAAAAAAAATGAATAGTTTTGCTCTAGCTTGGACCGTAAGGCAACAAAGTTTGATTATTCAACGATGCACTGATCCACACTAGTCAATGTAACTGTTTCCTAAAAATCTACAGCAATTGGATTAGATAAACCTCTTCCAATAGTGTCTGTACATTCATTGACGTAGGACCCTGTACTAATCATCCTAGCAAGAAAAGAACTGCTAACATTCAGACACTAAAAACTTGAAGCTTATCACATGAATAATACAACCACAACCACAGACTTCTCCAAGGTTCTATTGTCTGTTTAAGATTCAGATTCCAGAAGCATAATTATGATGGCACAAGGATTAAAAAAGAAAAAGAGAAACATAGACATGATTGCATATGCGGTATCTAAGTGCATGAGCAAGCACAGCAAAGCCACTTTTGAGCAACTCAATAGTTGATTAAATTGTTTACTGCTATTAAGAGTGGTAATTTTTTTTTTATTTCTAAATGCATTCAGATCATGCAGAGAATTTGCTCAAAATGCAATTTGTTTGCTGCAAAGTTTTGCAACTGCCCCAATGAACCCCTTCCCTTTCTTTCTTAATTGGATTATGTCGAATAAGCATATATAAATCAAGGCAGTTAAGTTTTCATGGCATTGGAGAAGGAATATAAAAGCCAAGGTTTATTGGATCATAAATATGACGCTTCTCTGGCTTGGACTTTTGCTATGTGATACAACACTTCAGTGATTTCTTAGGAATTGCTTCTTCCTTACTCTACCTTGAGGTCAAGGACTGAATCCATCACCTTCTCTCTTCAAAAGGGGAAATCCACTGACACTTGTCAAATATACTTCTTTGGTTCCAAAACTCATACAATGAGTTCCACTAACTATATTACGGACATTCATTTGAAGGAGGTTCTCCGATAGTGGAGGTTGATGGTTAGATGATTTTATACCTCCTTTCTGTTTGTTATTACTGTGGAAGTACCACATCTTCTAAATTAGACAGGAAATGAAGAGACAACAAATTTTTTATGTTGACAGATTAAGCTTTAACACACAAAGACAATGGTTTGGTATAGGGTACCCAGGGATTTTACACTCTTAAGAGAATCTTTCAGAAAAATACACCCGATTTGACCTAAGGAAAAGTCAAGAATTTGGTGGCTCAAAGGCTCAGAACATTGGAATGGTGTCCTGTTTAAAGAGCACATGGTGGACTATATAACTCATAAATCTCTCTCTATTGCCAGGGTGGAGACTTCTCCTCATAACTGATGACAAGATCTAATACAATGCACATCAGAGCTTTGCGTCAGTCGATATATATAAACTGCAAGATGCATAAAAACACCGAAATATCAGACGAAACTAGCACAAATACTACAGATTGAACAACAGCAAATTTCTCGGGTAATTAAACCAAAAACTCAACATCCAACCAGAACTCAAAACCCAAAAAAATTAGTATACCATCCAGCAAATTTATATATGGGCAGGATTCAACTTTCTAAAACATAAAAAATGTTAGAGCATGGTCTCGAATGTCATTTAGTTTCAAAAGTCATTGATGATGCACAGGGCCGTCTAAGGATTTAGATAGATATGACGCTTTACAAGGAATGAGGGATCATCACCAGAACCATCAATCACAACCAAACAAAACGTGTTAACCATCTAGAGAAGCATATAAGTATCAGCCGTTAGCATACACATAAGGGAAAAGCCGAATCTCAGAGATTTCAGGAAATGCAATTGAAGGAATCCCAGTGGACAGTGTTGGATCATCAATTATACAACAAGAAAGTTAAACATCCAGGTAAGTTCAAGTAGCAGCCATAAAATTTGAATGAGCACGCACCACTATAAAAGCATGGCGCTGCTTGATGCGCTTTTTTTGGTTCCTTCTCTTGATGCTTCCTTCGTTGGGCCTATTTGGAAGTATGGGTTCACCTGGAACATACTGAACCCATGCATACGGACCTACAATAACAGAAACATCAAATGCACGATTCTTACTCCGCCTCGAAGCTACAAGGCACACTGGCTGGTGGCTTCTAACTCCACTTCAACTCCACCCAATGCAATCACACACATTGTGACGAAATTGACAGGCAAACCAACATTTTCAATTTGACATAAACGCAACCGCATTAGCTTCGGATGTATCCGAAGCAGAACCAGTCTTCTTCAATCAATTGCGGAACACAGAAAGCAAACACCATTGAATTTTTTTTTTTTTTTTGGTTGGGGGGGGGGGGGGGGCGCGGGGGAGAGAGAGAGATTGAGAGAGAGATAGAGTAGACAAACCCGGGGGTCTCAAGGTGGCCCTTTTGCGACGGGGCTTGTCGACCGGCCTTCTCTTGGGATACCGTGGGTCGGTCAAGCTGTGGAAGTGAGAAAACGCTTGATTCCAGGGAGTCAGCAGCTGCTTCGGTAGCGAGCTACCACCATAGAAGAGCTGGGGAATAGGCTCGAGAGGTGCAATTCGCAAAGAGTTCATTGTAGAAGAGACGAATGTGCGTGATTGTAGGGTTCTGGAGAGTGGTTCAATGATGTTTCTTAGGGTTCCGAACCTCATTTCGCTCACTAGGCTCAGGAATTAGGTTTCTTCTTCACCTGCGGCTCGTTACATAGAGGGAATAAAACCGCCACCCACGATCATCAACAGGGAAAAAAATGAGCAAACACCTCAAAGTATAAAAAACCCAACTCAAGATACACCATTACAAAGCCAATCCCATCAAGACACAATTAGCTAAAATAAAAAATACAAAGAAAATATCCCACTTCGTCGAAACTGAAATGCATGATCATTTGGAATTGGATCCAATGGAGATAATAGACCTCGAAATCAACAACCCAGAAGAGCACGAAATGAGCATGGAATTAGACCTGCTGAGCAAAAGATGCAGACTGACTTATAGATGCTTAGATTGAAAGATCGAAACGGGGCTTACGAGAAGCAGAGCAGGACGATTGTGGGACACGAAGATTCAAGATTCCGACCGTGAAGGGAGGTGGAGAAGAAGAAGAAGAAGAAGAAGAAGGTGTGTAGGGCAAGTGAGAAGAGCTCGAGGGGCGAGGTGGGTTTGGAGCAGCAGCCAGTATTTTTCACTCCGGCTACAAGCGAGAAGAAGCAGGGGAGAAGAAGAAGGAAGGAAGGACGGAGGAGCTGAGCGTGAGAATGGGAGTGGGGGTTTATCGTTGGCCCTTTTATGCCAAATATCACTTTGATTACATGGTTTAATAAATCTTTGTACCACGTGGTCTCTCTCCACCTCTGTCTATTCATAGGTTTAAGCTTATAATTTATGGGCTGATCATTTTAACATGTTGTCTTATTTTCCAATATGCTTTTATATATACATACGTATGCAGGGTTTCTCACCACTCAAAAACTTAAGGTTTTGATCACAACATTTTTTTCAAAATCAAACATTTTCTTATTACGGTGTATTTGTTTCTGATAAATTCCATGACAAAAACAAAATGCTTATTGTGAAAATTATCTTCGAAAAAAATGATTAATTTTTATTTATTCGATATTGAAATTGATTGATTAGGTGAAATCGATTATTAACTAGGTGTCTCATTTTTGACCCCAAAAAAAAAAGGTACCTCATGCAAGCTTTGTCCAATTATGAGTTTTAAAGTTCTCATCCATAAGTGTCCATACAATATTATTATGTGAGTACCTCATGCGAGCTTTGTCCAATATTATTAATAAACTCCTTGCCATAATATTTTAACCATTTTATCCTTTGTGAGTCTCACGACCTTTGGCATTTGTGACGTCCATCCATTTATTTGGTTTCTTTCTTTCTTTTCCTTGGGATTCCACCCTTATGTCTCTTTGTTCTCTTTGGGTGCATTTATTTAGCAAAAAATTAATAATTTAAAAAATATTTTTTGAAAAAATGATTGCCTATATATTTAGAAAAATTAATCAACGAAAAATATTTTCATCATCGATAACAATATTTTTGTAGGCAATGAAGAAAAACCGTTCATTTATTTTTCTAAAAGATATTAGTGAAATTCCTCAGAATTTTTTTTAAATCACTCATTTTACGTAAAACAAACACATCCTTAATGCATTTTCACGGACCTTTCATAAAAAAAAAAGGGAAATTTTCAAGGATTTCTTTAAATCGGATATCAAGCATGTGATAGTAACTTAGACTCCGTTTATTTAACGAAAAACAGTTTTTCGAAAAACACTTTTAGATTTTTAGGTGGTTGGAGGCAAAAAATATGTGGTCAAGGAAAATATTTTCCGGCCAATGGAAATTTCCTTAAACTTTTGGGAAAATAGTTTTTTTTAAGGAAATGGAAAATTTTCCTAATCTTTCTTTCCTATCCTCTTTCACGCTTCCTCTGTTCTTAATACTTTTTGATCTATAAAATTCAAAATTTTATATACTTATATTTCTTTTTTATTATTTATTTTATTCTTTTATTCTTTCTTTTCTTTTTTTTTACTCTTCTTTTCTCCTCCTCTTTTCCTCTGGTCGCCGCTCCTTCCTCCGGCCACCTTGCGATTGGCCATGAACTTGGGCTGACGAGCTCGAGGTGGCCGGTCCAACAATCTCGAGTGAGATCTGAGGTTGGCGAGCCACGAGCCTCACCACGATCCAAGCGAGCCCAAGCTCAGCATGGCCGATGAGGTCGGGGCTCGACCAAGATCAGCAAAGCTTCAAGCTCGACCAAGGAGTGGTGTTGGTGCTCGAGAGGATTGGACGCGATCACCCTCCAGGATGTAAGAAACTACCATGAATCTATATATATATACACTTAGAAACGTGTGTATGATAATGCACACAAAAAAAAAAAAGGGAGGAAAGAACAATTCTAACAAATCTGAACACCATTTCTTTTTTTTATTTTCTTGTCGGAACACCCGTTTGTAGAACGTGTGTTTGTATTCAATCTTCTAACTCCTGGATGGGATATTCGCGATCTACCCTTCTGCAACTTCATTATCATACACACGTTTCTAAGGTTATATATATAGATTCTGGTAGTTTTTTTACCGCTATCTAGTAGTTGGAAACAAAGGGACACAACCCTTCAAGAAAATAACGACAAAAGATCAAGAGGGCGTCGACGGGACGCGTCCCTTAGTTAGACGGACGCGTCTCTTCGGTCAGTGTCCAACAGAGTGTAGACGGACGCGTATGCATAATGACGGACGCATCCGTTCATAAGACAGAAACAGTGACTGACCCTCCGTAGTACGGACAGAACAGTACATCAGCCTACAAACATCAAAAATGGACGTGCTGTGAATCATCTGAATCTTCGTCGCTGCTCTGTTATGATTTACATATCCTCTGTTATTCTTTTCCGTAACATCTTTTGACTGTCTCGATTTTTATTATCATACGTCTATAAATAACGTTCACCTTACAAGGTTGATTTATTATAGGATTTGTACTAAATAGATTTTAGTGTAACACATCACTTACCTCATTCTGGCTTATTTCTACAATGTTGTGTGTTTTATATTTAAACATCCAAACCGATAAACGATCCACATATAAGGCAGTGTCATTGAAGATAAACTACCAATAGTGCAAACATCCCAAAAGTCTCAAACGAAATCTTTGGTGTCCGTGATTAAACCGATCCACTTATCAAGACCAGAGACATCGCACATAGATCATCATCCCAAATCTTTAAGAGAATCCCATATACAGCATGTTTCTGGCCTTGTGCTCTTTCCTGGCTTAATGAACATTTACAAAAAGGAAAAACCTGGTAACGTTTTTTGACCGAAGTGGCACCACAACGTATGTGTTCACATAGGCACGGTTCCTTTCTACTGCCTTTTGTTGCTAAGACAAAGAATTTGAACCTTGTTAAGAGTATACACTCATCCTCTTATATCACAACGATATCCACTAGAAACCAGAAGGAAAGACCCAAGCGGTCAGCCTAGGTTCAAGTCACGAATCGGCAATTTGTTATTACCTATTAAACCTCGAAACAACGGTAAAACTGAGTAAAGGTTAGGTTTCCCATCACCGGTGACTCAATAGGTTTTAACCCCATTCCTCTAGAAGTTGATTGTATAAGGTCTCTACTTGAACCTTTTGTCAACGGATCCGCAATATTCTACACGACTTCACATACGTGATGGTTATCACCCATCTCAACTAGTGCCCTAATATATGGTGTCACAAACTATGTGTCTAGATCTCCATTGTACATCTGTGGACACCTGATTTATTAATCATTTTTTCTATTGCTGAGTAATAAAAAAATATAAAAATTCATAAACTTGAAAAAATCCCTTTGGGGGACCTTAAGCCAAGCCTAGGGAATCAATTTTGACCAAAAACAATTTTCATATTTCTCAGTATTTTTACGTTAGTATTTATTTATTTATTTTCGAAATTAATAGAAAATCCATAAAAATTAAAAATCTGAAAAATCAACTTGGGGGACCTTAGCCAAGCCTAGGGAACCACTTTTGACAAAAAAAACGATTTTTTTTAATTTTCGGATATTATTTCGGTTTATTTTATTTTCGAAAATTCATAAAATAAAAATTAAGAAAAATGAGAAAATTGAAAAATCAAAGTTTGGAGCATTGGACCACGCTTAGGCAACTATTTTCGAACAAAAAAAATTACTTTTTAGTATTTTTATATCAGTTTTTTATATATTCTAGAAAAGTATGAGAAATTTAATAAATAATGCATGTGAGGCCACCCAAAATATATAAAAATAGTCAAAGTTTTATTTTAAAATTCATTTTCATGTTGGGCCGTTCACAAAATTAAAAAAATCCACATGCGGGGCGGGATTCCTTGTCACGAGCATAATCTCGATAACCCCGGGCCTTAAAAATTCAATTTGAAATCGTAATTATTTTCATTTGTTTCACTCTTTTTAGGAGTGGTGGGTGACATTGTTCTCTAATATTTCATTTTTATAGTTTTTGGCCCAATTATACCCAGAATGATGCTCAATTAGTGCAAAAGGGTTAATTAAATTCTGCATTATTTCAGATGGCAAGAAATGAGCTTTAAATTGACTGTGGTGAAGTTTGTCTAAGTATAGGAAAGTATGTCAAAAATTGGAGAGATTGGACTTAAAGAATATTTTTCAGGACCCCTAAATTGTGTAAATACTTAAAATTCAGAGGACTAGAGTGCAAATACCTAACTCATGAGGGATTATTTTCAAATAACAAAAAAGAAGAGTTAGTGGAAATTAGAATAGAGAAGGGAAGAGTGGAGAAGAGGAGATGGGAGAAGAGAAGATGGTGAAAAGAATGGATGGAGAAAATATGATAAGAATAGAGAAGGGAAGATGGAGAGAAGCAAGAGTAGTGGAGAGAAATTAGAAGGGAGGATAAATATGGGAGAAGAGAAAGAGGAAGATGAAGAGAAAGTTAGTGGAGAGATTAGAATGTGAGATAGAGATGAAGAAGGAAGATGAAAATGAAGAAGAGTTAGTGAAAAAATTAGAAATTGGGAGATAGTGGTGGTTAGAAAAGGAGGGAAGAAGTGATAGTGAGCTTGAGGGGGGTTAGGGGAGGAGAAAAATGTCAAGTGTTTGGGAGATTTTTTTTAGAGAAAATTTTGGATATTGAGAGTGGTTTTGAAGATGAAGAAAAACAGAGAAAGAAAATACCAAAAAGAGAGGAGATAATTTGAAGATGAAGGGAATTAAAGCTAGGGATATCATCACCAATCTTCACGAGCAACATAAACAAGAGTCATCCTCGTCAACGAGCAAGCAATCATCGAAGCTAAGTGTTTCTATTATTCGATTTATGCTGGTTTTAGTCGTAAATTGCATAAAATTGATAAACATTGCTCACTCT